>JBBPBX010043192.1:0-15415 GCA_038048925.1 Garcialebias charrua | reverse complement strand
TTCGCTTCATTACTCTACATATCTCTGAACCCTCAATTTGAAATGGAACATCAATAGTTTATTTATATTACTAAATATCATGTAGTTGGTTTTATCCAAGTTTAATGATTATTTATTAAGTTTAAACCATGTCTGATTTTCAACAAACTCCATCATTAATTCCAAAATCTGTTCAATATTTTTACCAAAACAAAAAAAATGTGGCATCATCAGCGAAAAGAACGCATTTAAGGAGTCCTGACACCTTTACCAAATCATTTACATATAAAATGAATAACTTTGGTCCAAGTACAGATCCTTGAGGAACTCCGCATGTAATAGTGCAGTGGTCTGATGTCACATCATCCATCTGTACAAACTGTTTCCTGTTTTTCAAATAACTATGGTACATACCCACTGTAATGCTAATCATCTGATACCATATTTATGTAATTTATCAAAGAGAATATTATGATCAACAGTATCAAATGCCTTTTTTAAATCAACAAACACACTTACACAATATTCAATATGTATTGGAACATTGAGAATGGCAGACTACTTACAATACATAATTATAGGCAGTGTGTGTTTTGGCAGAGGTCAGCATGTTTGTTGGGAGCAGTGGTGGTTGTAGAGTCAAATGATGGAACATTTGGATTTTGCAGTTTTCATGTTTCAGTGTCCCCATAAAAACAAAACAAAAGTTACAACGATCAACATTGCATTATATTTTGTACATTAATGCAGGTCGTAATGTGCGCTTGTGGACGAACATTTAGCGAGCAGTGGCGCCTCGTCAGTCTGACCTTCATGATCTGTAAATATTGTCGTGTGCTCCAGAAGCTGGAGATAACACAGATGTTAACAGTCGGAGGTGAAGCTGGGTTATTCTGGCTGAAAGGACTTAAGGAAAGGAGTTATTTCTGTGACCACTGTGGGGTTTTTCTTTCTGACAAAAAGGTACAGACTTATCTGTTTTAGGTTGTTAAAATCAAATTAATTAAAAAAAAAATTAAAAAGAAATTTTGCACACAGCAGCCCAAAGTTTTTTTTTTTTTTGTAGAGGCTTAGTCCAGGGGTGTCAGACTCACTTACAAAAGGGGGCCTTTTTTAAAACTTAAGGGCAAATTTCAGAATCTGCATTAACTCAAGTCAAGATACCGGACATATTTTCTTGGTTGCAGGTTCCTCAAAAAGAGTTTGATTGGTCTCATTTGACGTTCTCTATTGTGCTTTTGACATCATAATCAAACATCACTGAACAAAATTCCAGTGAAAAAAGTATTTTATGATTCACATATCATCTTGGGGGCCAGATAAGATATCAATGAGGGCCACATTTGGTCCCCGGGCCTAGAGTTTGACGCATGTGGCCTAGAGCGTAAATGTTTTAAACAGGCGCATAACATCTACACTGATATGAAAACGTGAGTGCACAGTGGTGTTTTAAAGTTTGTGAATTCTTGATAATTTTCTATATTTAAATGTGACCTATATAAATAAATATGACTTAAAACATCATCAAATTTTCAATTGGTCATTTATTTATTGAGGGAAATGATCCAATATTTTTATATTCGTGAGTGGGGAAAAAAAGTGAACCTTTGTTTTCAGTATCTGGTGTGACACGGACCCTGCTCTGACATGTCGAATATTTTGTGATCTCACTTGTTTGGGTCATCGGCCGCGCGCATCCACTGAGTGCAGCGGCTGAATGAACATCCATTTTGGCTGATGGATCGCTGGCAGTAGTTCATCTGAAACGTAACTCAACTTTTTACCTCTTTCAAGACCGGTCAGCGCGCGGTCAAATGGCAGCTTGCGTCAGCTGATAGTGTGGCAAGCCATGTTGCTATATAATTAGATTGTCAGCCACGCGCGCCCTCTGATACAATCAATAACCCAACACCGACCCGGCCCGCACATAATAATGGCCCGAGCTGGTCCAAATCTGGGCAGGGCCGGGCTCCGGGTTCGGGTTAGAAATGACAGTCCTTTGTGACCTTGCTGACTATTCCACACCTTGCTCTTGGAGTGATCTTTGTTGGTCCACCACTCCTGGGGAGGGTAACGATGGTCTTGAATTTCCTCCATTTAAACACAATCTGTCTGACTGTGGATTGGTGGAGTCCAAACTCTTTACAGATGATTTTGTAACCTTTTCCAGCCTGATGAGCATCAACAACTCTTTTTCTGAGCTCCTCAGAAATCTCCTTTGTTCTTGTAATGATCCACTTCCACCAACATGTTGTGAAGAGCAGATGTTGATAGATCCCTGTTCTTTATATCAAACAGGGTGTCCACTCACACCTGATCATCATCACATTGATTGAAAACACCTAGAGGTTCACATACTTTAGACACTCACAAATACAGTATGTAATATTGGATCATTTTCCTCAATAAATAAATGACCAAGTACAATATGGGTTCTCTTTATCTACTTTTAGGACTTGTGTGAAACTCTGGTTTTAGGTCATTTTTGCAGAAATGTGGAAAAATCTAAAGGGTTCACAAACTTTCCAGCACCACCATATGTTCCTCTTGGTGTGGTGGTACAGATCCTTCTCCAGCGATTCTGTTCATAACTTTTATGGACAGAATTTCTAGGTGCAGCCAAGGTGTTGAGGGGATCCGTTTTGGTGGCTTTAGGATCGCTTCTCTGCTTTTTGCAGATGATGTCGTCCTATTGGCTTCATCAGGTCGTGATCTACAGCTTTCGCTGGAGCGGTTTGCAGCCGAGTGTGATGCGGCCGGGATGAGGATCAGCTCCTCCAAATCCGAGGCCATGGTCTTGAGCCGGAAAAGGGTAGAGTGCCCTCTCCGGGTCGGGGAGGAGGTCCTGCCCCAAGTGGAGGAGTTTAAGTATCTCGGGGTCTTGTTCACGAATGAGGGAAAACTGGAGTGTGAGATCGATAGGCGGATAGGTGCAGCGTCCGCAGTGAAGCGGGCGCTGTACCGGTCTGTCGTGGTGAAGAGAGAGCTGAGTCAAAAGGCAAAGCTCTCAATTTACCGATCGATCTACGTTCCCACCCTCATCTATGGTCATGAGCTTTGGGTTGTGACCGAAAGAACAAGATCTCGGATACAAGCGGCTGAAATGAGTTTTCTCCGCAGGGTGTCTGGACTCTCCCTTAGAGATAGGGTGAGAAGCTCAGTCATCCGGGAGGGACTCGGAGTAGAGCCGCTGCTTCTCCACATCGAGAGGAGCCAGTTGAGGTGGCTCGGGCATCTGGTTAGGATGCCTCCTGGACGCCTCCCTGGTGAGGTGTTCCGGGCATGTCCCACCGGGAGGAGACCCAGAGGAAGACCCAGGACACGCTGGAGGGACTATGTTTCTCAGCTGGCCTGGGAACGCCTTGGGATTCCCCCGGAGGAGCTGGCCCAAGTGGCTGGGGAGAGGGAAGTCTGGGCCTCCCTATTTAGGCTTATACCCCCGCGACCCGACCCCGGATAAGCGGACGAAAATGGATGGCTGGATGGAATTATATCCTGGTTAAATTCCCTCTTTGACGTCATCCTTCTTTACAAACACGCACCAAAAAGACACGTCTGTATGGAGACAACAACCCCCACAATAATGAGATTAGACAGAAAAGTTAGTGCTCACCTCATTTAAAAATCTGCCTGTTTGTTCAGATTGCCACTGTAGCCGAGCTGGACGATGACGAGCCCGTTTCAGACACACAGATGAGGCGGGAGATTCTCTCCAGGCGTCCATCTTATAGGTGAGGAGAACAAAAAATGAGATTACAATGTGTGCTGTGTGAAGTCTGATAACGTTCTGTTTTCCTCCAGGAAAATCTTTAACGAGATTTCATCAAATTCATCTGCAGTGACGAAAATTGAGGAAGAAAATGCAGAGGATGAGGTGCCGGCTTCCAGGAGCCCCTCTGTGCCGGTGCCACACTCTATTTACCAGACCAGCACAGGGCAATACAGTCAGTCCACACAGAAGTATAATCTGTATACAGTCTGTCCACACAGAAGTATACAGTAATCTGTAATCTGTATACAGTCAATCCACACAGAAGTATAATCTGTAATCTGTATAGAGTCAATCCACACAGAAGTATACCGGTAATCTGTAATCTGTATACAGTCAATCCACACATAAATATAATCTGTAATCTGTATACAGTCAGTCCACACAAGTATACAGTAATCTGTAATCTGTATACCGTCAATCCACACAGAAGTATAATCTGTAATCTGTATAGTCAATCCACACAGAAGTATACCGGTAATCTGTAATCTGTATACAGTCAATCCACACATAAGTATAATCTGTAATCTGTATACAGTCAGTCCACACAGAAGTATACAGTAATCTGTAATCTGTATACAGTCAATCCACACAGAAGTATAATCTGTAATCTGTATACAGTCAGTCCACACAGAAGTATACAGTAATCTGTAATCTGTATACAGTCAGTCCACACAGAAGTATAATCTGTAATCTGTAAACAGTCAGTCCACACAGAAGTATAATCTGTAATCTGTAGAGAGTCAATCCACACAGAAGTATACCGGTAATATGTAATCTGTATACAGTCAATCCACACAGAAGTATAATCTGTAATCTGTATACAGTCAGTCCACACAGAAGTACAGTATACAGGTAGTCCCCGATTTACGAGCGAGATCCGTCACAACGAGGCGCTCGTAAACCGGAAATCTCGTAATTTGGAACGGCCGCCATTTCGCTCGTAAATCCGGAAATCCGCTCGTAAATTGGAACGGTTTTCGCTAGCGCACCTAAAAACACTCTATTTTCATCTAAAAACTACTTTTGAGTGCATAAAAATGATCGGAAACGTGTGTTTATATGCTTAACTTGCTAACTGAAGTGAAAAAACACATGAAAACTCAGTATTTTTTTCGTTTTTTCCAAAAATGTGCAGCTCGTAAGTCTGGAACCTCGCAGATCAGAGCGCTCGTAAATCGGGGACTACCTGTACAGTAATCTGTTATCTGTATACAGTCAATCCACACAGAAGTATAATCTGTAATCTGTATACAGTCAGTCCACACAGAAGTATACAGTAATCTGTAATCTGTATACAGTCAGTCCACACAGAAGTATAATCTGTAATCTGTAAACAGTCAGTCCACACAGAAGTATAATCTGTAATCTGTAGAGAGTCAATCCACACAGAAGTATACCGGTAATATGTAATCTGTATACAGTCAATCCACACAGAAGTATAATATGTAATCTGTATACAGTCAATCCACACAGAAGTATAATCTGTAATCTGTATACAGTCAGTCCACACAGAAGTGTGGCAAAAACCAATGCAGGTATGTTCCTGTCTTTGATTTTTTTTTTGTACATCTACCTTATAATGTTTTTGCTACTTTTTGCTACTTTTTCTTTTCTTTTGTTTATTGTCTAATGTATTTGTATCATTGATGTTCATCATTCTTTAGTTTGTAGCAGGTCGCTTTCGTAAATGAGCCCTCGAGGCTCAATAAGATTTACCTGACTAAATAAAGGTTGAATGAATGAATGAAAAAAAAGTATAATCTAATCTGTATACAGTCAGTCCACACAGAAGTATACTGTAGTCTGTAATCTGTATACATTCAATACACAGAAGTATAATCTGTATACAGTCAGTCCACACAGAAATATAATCTGTAATCTGTATGCAGTCAATCCACACAGAAGTATAATCTGTAATCTGTATACGTCAGTCCACACAGAAGTATAATCTGTAATCTATACAGTCAGTCCATACAGAAGTATAATCTGTAATCTGTATACAGTCAGTCCACACAGGAAAAAATAATCTGTATACGGTCAGTCCACACTCTGTATACAGTCAGTCCACACAGAAGTATAATCTATAATCTGTATACAGTCAATCCACACAGAAGTATACCGGTAATCTGTAATCTGTATACAGTCAATCCACACAGAAGTATAATCTGTATACAGTCAGTCCACACAGAAGTATAATCTAATCTGTATACAGTCAGACAACACAGAAGTATAGTCTGTAATCTGTATACATTCAATACACAGAAGTATAATCTGTATACAGTCAGTCCACACAGAAGTATAATCTGTAATCTGTATGCAGTCAATCCACACAGAAGTATAATATGTAATCTGTATATGTCAGTCCACACAGAAGTATAATCTGTAATCTATATACAGTCAGTCCATACAGAAGTATAATCTGTAATCTGTATACAGTCAGTCCACACAGGAAAAATAATCTGTATATGGTCAGTCCACACAGAAGTATACACTGTAATATGTAATCTGTATACAGTCAGTCCACACAGAAGCATATTCTGTAATCTGTATGCAGTCAATCCACACAGAAAAATAATCTGTAAACCTGAATACAGTCAGTCCACACAGAAATATAATCTGTAATTTGTATACAGTCAGTCCAAACAGAAGTATAATCTGTAATCTGTATACAGTACAATCTATCCACACAGATTTATAATCTGTATACAGTCAGTCCACACAGAACAAAATATCTGTAGTCTGTATACAGTCAGTCCACATGGAAGTATAATCTGTATAAAGTCAGTCCACACAGAAAAAATATATGGAGTCTGTATACAGTCAGTCCACACAGAAGTATAATCTGTAATCTGTATACAGTCAGTCCACACAGAAGTATAATTTGTAATCTGTATAAAGTCAGTCCACACAGAAAAAAATATATGTAGTCTGTTTACAGTCAGTCCACACTGAAAAAATTATCTGTACAGTAGTCTGTATACAGTCAGTCCACACAGTAGTATAATCTGTAATCTGTATGCAGTCAATCCACACAGAAAAATAATCTGTAAACCTGAATACAGTCAGTCCACACAGAAATATAATCTGTAATTTGTATACAGTCAGTCCAAACAGAAGTATAATCTGTAATCTGTATACAGTACAATCTGTCCACACAGATTTATAATCTGTATACAGTCAGTCCACACAGAACAAAATATCTGTAGTCTGCATACAGTCAGTCCACATGGAAGTATAATCTGTATAAAGTCAGTCCACACAGAAAAAATATATGGAGTCTGTATACAGTCAGTCCACACAGAAGTATAATCTGTAATCTGTATACAGTCAGTCCACACAGAAGTATAATTTGTAATCTGTATAAAGTCAGTCCACACAGAAAAAAATATATGTAGTCTGTTTACAGTCAGTCCACACTGAAAAAATTATCTGTACAGTAGTCTGTATACAGTCAGTCCACACAGTAGTATAATCTGTAATCTGTATGCAGTCAATCCACACAGAAAAATAATCTGTAAACCTGAATACAGTCAGTCCACACAAAAATATAATCTGTAATTTGTATACAGTCAGTCCAAACAGAAGTATAATCTGTAATCTGTATACAATCTGTCCACACAGATTTATAATCTGTATACAGTCAGTCCACACAGAAAAAAATATATGTACTGTAGTCTGTATACAGTCAGTCCACACTGAAAAAATTATCTGTACAGTAGTCTGTATACAGTCAGTCCACTCAGTAGTATAATCTGTAATATGTATACAGTCAGTCCACACAGAAGTATAATCTGTATACAGTCAGTCCACACAGAAAAATAATCTGTAGTCTGTATACAGTCAGTCAACATAGAAATATAATCTGTAATCTGTATAAAATCAGTCAAAATCAGTCCACACAGAAGTATAATTTGTAATCTATATACAGTCAGTCCACACGGATGTGTAATCTGTAATCAGTATACAGTCAGTCCACACTGAAAAATAATCTGTAATATGTGTATAGTCAGTCCACACAGAAGTATAATCTGTAATCTGTATGCAATCAGTCCACACAGAAGTGTAATCTGTAATCTATATACAGTCAGTCCACACAGAAGTGGAATCTGTAATCTATATACTGTCAGTCCACACGGAAGTGTAATCTGTAATCTATATACTGTCAGTCCACACAGAAGTATAATATGTAATCTGTATACTGTCAATCCACACAGATGTGTAATCTGTAATCAGTATACTGTCAGTCCACACAGAAAAATAATATGTAGTCTGCATACAGTCAGTCTATGCAGAAGTATAATCTGTAATCTGTATACAGTCCGTCCACACAGAAGTATAATCTGTAATCTGTATACAGTCAGTCCGCACAGAAGTGTAATCTGTATACAGTCAGTCCACACAGAAGTGTAATCTGTAATCTGTATACAGTCAGTCCACACAGAAGTGTAATCTGCAATCTGTATACAATCAGTCCACACAGAAGTGTAATCTGTAATCTATATACAGTCAGTCCACACAGAAGTGTACCGGTAATCTGTATACAGTTAGTCCACACAGAAAAATAATCTGTAATCTGTATACAGTTAGTCCACACAGAAAAATAATCTGTAATCTGTATACAGTTAGTCCACACAGAAGTATAATCTGTATACAGTTAGTTCACACAGAAAAATAATCTGTAATCTGTATACAGTCTTTCCACACAGAAGTATACAGTAATCTGTATACAGTTAGTCCACACAGAAAAATAATCTGTAATCTGTATACAGTCTTTCCACACAGAAGTATACAGTAATCTGTAATCTGTATACAGTCAGTCCACACAGAAAAAGTATCTGTATACAATCAGTCCACACAGAAAAATAATCTGTAATCTGTACACAGTCAGTCCGCACAGAAGTATAATCTGTAATCTGTATATAGTCAGTCCACACAGAGTTATAATCCATGAGTTGAAAGTTTTGATGTATCAAAGTCAAAGTCAAAGTCAACTTTATTGTCAGATCTGCAATATGTACAGTGCAGGACATACACAGGACCGAAATTGCGTTTCTCTCAGTCCCTCGGTGCAACAGTAAACATCTAAACATTGAAACACTGAAACATATAATAATAGACATAAGCATAAAAATAGTAAAACTAACACTGTCCTGAGTTTTTTCCATAGTGGTATAAAAAAAGAGTATAAAAAGTATAACTAAAATAAACTAAAGGTTTCTAGCATTGACATTTGCAAAGTGGCAAAGCAGCGTATGAGTCAATGTACACAGTATATGTATGAGGTAGTAGTTGATGTTGTTGTAGAGGCAAAAAGTGGCATATGCAGTAAGGCACATTGGGCATCCCTAAATAAGACCGTTCAGAGCACACTGTATATGTACCAGCAGTGGTGTAGATATTAGAGTAGTGTAAATAAATGTAAACAGTAGTAATTACATGTAAGCAGTAGTAATAAAAGTAAACAGTATTAATAAATGTAAACAGAGAATGTAAACAGTATTATGATTATAGGCAGTGATGTAATACAGACATTAGTGCAAGTATGAGAAGTAGTGCAAACTGTATGAGCACATGACCGAGAGTTTAGTGAAAACCCGTTTGGTGACACAGAGTCTAGTGTTAAAAACTTTGTGTTGAGTGATAGTATGTGAGAAAGTTTTAGTGTTAAGGCAGTTCAAATGGGAGGGGAGGCAGAGCAGGCAGAGTGTTTAGCATTCTGACTGCCTGATGAACAGAGCTGTCTCTCAGTCTGCTGGTTCGAGCCTGGAGACTCCTCAGTCTCCTTCCTGATGGCAGCAGTCTGAAGCAGCTGTGTAGTGGGTGTGTGGGATCACCTGCCATGCGGTGGGCTTTCCGAGTGAGGCGTTTGCTGTGTAAGTCCTGCAGTGAGGGCAAGGAGGTGCCCACGATCTTCTCAGCTGCTCTCACAATGCGCTGGAGGCTCTTGCGGCAGGATGCAGTACATGCACCAAACCACACAGTGATGCAGCTGGTCAGGACACTTTCTATGGCACCTCTGTAGAAGGTGCTCATGATGGGGGTTGAAGCTCCAGCCCTTTTCAGCTTGCGGAGAAAGTAGAGACGCTGGTGAGCCTTCTTTGCCAGTGCTGCAGTGTTCCTGCTCCAGGACAGGTCCTTTGAGACGTGCACTCCCAGGAACTTGGTGCTGTCCACTCTCTCCACTGCGGTGCTGTTGATGGTCAGAGGAGGATGTTGGGCATCCCTCTTCCTGAAGTCCACAATAATCTCCTTTGTCTTCTCCACGTTGAGAGTGAGATTGTTGTGTCCGCACCACAAGGCCAGGCGGCTCACCTCATTATGAACATCATAATAGCACAAAGCTTGCAGTAGTAAGATTGTATGGATTCCGTCAGAATGTATGGAACAATAAAAAAATGTAAAATAATAGTGTGAATATTGAATCAATTTTAAAACTATAGAACTGGAGGCAAATGTACTATAGCTGTGTACAATAATAATAATAATAATAATAAATGATCTCTGGACAAATGTTTACTTTGATGTTTTAAGGCTCAAAAAACCCAAACTACCTGTATTTCTAATACTTTGTTTCATTTAGCCTCATTCATAATCTCTGTCTTCATTCAGTTGCACTCGCTCAGGGGAGAGCCATCCCTCTGACCGGTTCAGCAGTGGAAGCCCCTCAAGGGGCTCAGACCCTGACAGTGACCAGCTCTCCCACCCCCCAGCCCGGAGCCACCGTCCTTCAGGCTGCAGAATGCCCACACCAGTTCTACGTCCAAGGAGGGCAGGTGCTCTTCCAAGGTGAGTGAAGCCAAAGATGAACAGGAAAACCTGTTTCTGGCTTGAGGGTCAAAAGCGGCGCTCCTGAACAATCTCCATCTGTCTCTATTATCCTTAATTGAAAAGAAAGCAACATTTAAATAAGTATAATCTTATAGAGGGCAGACTCCAGAAACCAGTTTGTCACCATCAAACTGGTTGGTCCATTATCACCATTTGATTTGATTTGATTTGATTTGATGTTTATTCATTCATTTTAAAAGAACAATACAAGACAGTTTCATCAGATACAAGAATACAAGTAGGATAAAATGAAGGGAGCAGAAAGAAGATGAAATCTTATTATATCTGCCCCTTATTTCACAGTTTGTTCAACCAATGATAACCTTCAAACTACATCACAGAATGAATAATTCTACTTAATTTTTCTAACTGTAATACACAAACTACATCACAAAATGAATAATTCTACTTAATTTTTCTAACTGTAATACACAAACTACATCACAAAATGAATAATTCTACTTAATTTTCTAACTGTAATACACAAACTAGATCACAAAATGAATAATTCTACTTAATTTTTCCTAACTGTAATACACAAACTACATCACAAAATGAATAATTCTACTTAATTTTCTAACTGTAATACACAAACTACATCACAAAATGAATAATTCTACTTAATTTTTCTAACTGTAATACACAAACTACATCACAAAATGAATAATTCTACTTAATTTTCCTAACTGTAATACACAAACTACATCACAAAATGAATAATTCTACTTAATTTTTCTAACTGTAATACACAAACTACATCACAAAATGAATAATTCTACTTAATTTTTTCTAACTGTAATACACAAACTACGTCACAAAATGAATAACTCTACTTAATTTTTCTAACTGTAATACACAAACGCACTAAGCTACATCATAAGTACAACATAAGTGTAATACACAAACACACTAAGTTACATCATATATAGTTTTTGAGCAAGTCCTTTTTGACCTTTTTCTTAAATGTATACATTGATTTTGCATTTTTAACATCACTCTCCAGAGCATTCCACAATCGAACTCCCTGAATTGAGGTAGACCGTCCCTTTAAGCTGGTTCTGAATTGTGGTTTGATGAATATCTCTGTCCCTTTGAGATTGTAACAACTTTGTCTTTTTATAAAATTTCTTTGGATATTTAAAGGTAATGTGTTATTATGAGCCCTATACATAACTGATAAAATACTATATTCTACCAATTCCTGGAATTTCAATAAGTTTAGCTGAAGAAACAAGGTTTGATGGGTGACTGAAATGTTTTCTGGTGATTACCATCAAACTGGTTGGCCCATTATGCGAGTGTGCTGCTTAAAACTGTGACTCTTCAGACTGAAGAAGTTCTTTGGATGAAAGATGAAACGTCTCAACACAAAGAAACCGTCCAGAGGACCTGACTTAACTTTGTTGGATTTATTACCTCGATTACTGATGAACACTTACCGGTAAATGAACTGATGAACTCCTGCATTCTATCTACAACTGCATAGAAAACCTTAGAATTAAGATGGGCTGAAACTTTTTTGTTTGTTTGTGAGTTTCTGGAACTTGACCAAACCTTAAAGATTCCAAATAGTAAACATCCATCCATCCATTATCTTTTACTCGCGTCTTCCTTTACAGGTCGCGGGGGTCATTGGTGCCCATGTCCAGTTATCAGTGTGTGAGGGGCGGGGGACACCAAAGTTCACCACATAGAATAAACCGCCTGTCTGCAAACTGCAGCCAAGATAATAATCTGTGTAAACACACTTAATCTGATAATGCACAGTTAGAAATCAGTGGTAAAGATAGGCTCTTGTTGATGAAAGCACACCCTTACAATCCTGTTCTCGTCTACAGTTTATCCTGAAACCAACAGATTGTCGGCATAAACAAAGATAACTGATGTGTAAAAGAGTTCACTCAAACTCTTGTGTCTGAAGTTCACTTTCTTTCTCTGACACAAGTGTCCACTCACCATCAAAATGCATTTTTAAGATCTATTCACACGGGTAACCTAGGGACCACATGCTATTTGTAATAATTACGGAGATTGTCTGTGTTATTAATCCTGTACGAATTGGCCATGTCAGTAATTTGTAAAGTAAAAATTCCCCCATAAATTACTTACTATATTTTGCAGAACTCCGAGGTTCTGTGATAATAATAGTCCTATGTGAATAGGTATCTCTGTGATTTGGATAGAAATGGGTGGGATCTGATACGTAACTAGTCAGTTTTTTTTGTTTTTGTTTTCTAAGCAAAATAATTTGGAAAAATATAGAACAAGGCTATTTTAAATGAATGCGCTACTCGCTTCGGCTTTGGTAGATGCTGCTACTTCCTTCACCGCAGATGACAGCAGGTGCGGAGACGTGTGCAGCCGGTGATCAGCTGATCCATCCATTATCTTTACCTTTACCCGCATCTTCCTTTTTGGGTCGCAGGGGTCGTTGGTGCCCATGTCCAGCATTACTGTGCAAAAGGTGGGATGCACTCTGGACAAGTTGCAAGTCTATTTCAACTGGCGGGACAGTGGGCCCGCACAGCCGGTGACAGGTTGTCCCTCTGAACCTAACGCAACTTTTTTTTACCTCTTTAAACTGACCCGTCGGACCTGCCTCCTCCTCAACAAGTAGATTAACACAATTTTATATTGTGCATTCTTATTTACATTTCTTTGTGCTAATTCGTAAAACTGCATCAAAGCCCGAGACTGGCCCGCACATTAAGCACATTATTATGGACCGGCCCGGTCCGAATACAGGCTGGGCTGGTAGAATGACGGCTCTAAGCTGGATGGATGGATGGATGGATGGATGGATGGGTGGGTGGGTGTGTGGTTAGGTAGGTAGGTAGGTATGTAGTCTGTGTATGTACAGTATATATATGTACAGGGAACCCTCGACTTACGAACGAGTTCCGGACCTAAGGACCGTTCATATGTCGAAAATGAGGTAAGTCGGATCATATAGTTAAAAAAAATTTTTTTTAAATAAATGAATACAGTACATGTACAGTACTGGCAGTCGGTCTCTGTGACACTGTCCTGGACTGGTTCAATTCTTTCCTCTCCAATAGGCTGGAATGTGTTAGCCTTGGCAATGCCACTTCCCAGACAGTCGGTGTCTCCTGTGGTGTCCCTCAGGGGTCAGTTCTGGGGCCCCTGCTGTTTTCCCTCTACATGCTGCCTTTAGGTCAAATTATTAATCAGTTCAACATTTCTTTTCACTGCTATGCCGACGACACACAGCTTTACATCAGGACTGGAACATCATCATCATCCCTATCTCCGTCTTCACTCACTGTTCTCTCTGCCTGCCTGGAGGAAATAAAGGCATGGATGAATCAGAACTTTCTTCAATTAAACTGCTCGAAGACTGAGGCCATATTGATTGGCACCCCTCACCAGATACAAACATCAACTTTAACAACAATCTCCTTCTCTGGTCAAGACATCCCCCTCTCCACCTCTGTTACAAATCTTGGAATAAAAATGGACTCTCATCTTACATTTGAAAATCACATTAAGCATCTGTTTAAAACCTGCTTCTTCCATCTTCGAAACATCTCCAGACTTCGCCCATCTCTGACTTTTCCTGATGCTGAGAAACTCGTCCATGCCTTTGTCTCCTCCAGGCTCGACTACTGCAACTCCCTGTTTATTGGTATCCCTGGCAAAAACCTTCAGAAACTTCAATACATTCAAAACAGTGCAGCAAGGATTCTGTTGAGAGTTCGTAAATTTGAACATATTACACCCATTCTCCATAACCTCCATTGGCTTCCTGTCACCTACAGAATTCAGTACAAAACTGCTCTCATTACCCATCAATGCTTGCACGGCACTTCACCTGACTATCTAAAGGACATTCTTGCACCATATTCATCCACCCGGTCTCTACGTTCACAGAACAGCAATTTACTTCATATTCCTCGGACCAAATTGAGGACCATGGGAGACCGAGCATTCTGTGTGGCTGCCCCCCGCCTGTGGAACTCCCTCCCTGACGACCTGAGAGCTCCACAGTCACTGGTTGACTTTAAAAGCAGCATAAAGACCTTTCTTTTTAAGCAAGCCTATTCTGCCTCCACATGATTTTATCTTTGATCTTAGCTGATATCATTATTGATTTTACTTGATTTTATCACTTGTTTTATTTTATTTATTTTTTAAGCAAGCCTAATCTGCATCCACATGATTTTATCTTTGATCTTAGTCGATATTATTATTGATTTTATTTGATTTTATCACTTGTTTTATTTTGATCTTTGCTTTGTTACACTTTGTAGCACTTTGAGATTTTTATTAATGAAAAGTGCATTATAAATGAATTCATTATTATTATTATTATTAAACTGTACAGTCACCAAGCACTTAGCCTATCCTAACACAGTTTTTAAAGATGAAGGAGTGAGTTGAATTGTCTCCCTTTCACATAAAGTGAAAGTAGCTCCCTTTATGTGAATGGAGCCTGCTGGGGAGGAGGGAGACAATTCAACTCACTCCTTAACTGTGTTAGGATAGGCTAAGTGCTTGGTGACTGTACAGTACTGTACATTTATCTATTTATTAAAAATATATATTATTTATTTTTTAAATTTAATGTATAAATAGATAAATGTACAGTACTGTACAGTCACCAAGCACTTAGCCTATCCTAACACAGTTAAGGAGTCAGTTGAATTGTCTCCCTCCTCCCCAGCAGGCTCCATTCACATAAAGGGAGCTACTTTCACTTTATGTGAAAGGGAGACAATTCAACTCACTCCTTCATCTTTAAAAACTGTGTTAGGATAGGCTAAGTGCTTGGTGACTGTACAGTACTGTACATGTATTCATTTATTTAAAAAAAAA
>JBBPBX010043191.1:0-28035 GCA_038048925.1 Garcialebias charrua | reverse complement strand
TGATTTACAGCAGCGCTACAAGGTAAACAATGTTCTTAATAATGTTTCCTTGTGTTTAGTTCGATCACAGAACAACCAACTGAGGTTTTATTTTTATTTTTTTCCTGCGAGGTCGAAGCTGTTCCACGAAGCGGACCGGCGGTTCGGATGTGGGTCCAGTTTCCACCAGGATGAAAACAACAGAGTCCAGTTCATTAAAGTTCGGTTAACGTGTTTTTAAAAGTGTTCAATTTAATTCTCAGTGTTTGTGACATGAGTTTGTGGTGTTGAATAAACAAATAAATAAAAAATCAACCTGGTGTCTTCATTTTCAGCAGCATGTTAGGCATGACGTAACGAGTCCAGATAGCTTCATTTAGCTCAGATAAATGTAAATATCTCCCACGCTAACATAAATACTGTTTATTATTGTTAAACTGTTAATATATAGCACATTTAGTATGTTATAGTGCAGCGTGACACGTGAAATGTCCGACTGCCTCGTTAACAGCGACAACTGGATCCAGGCAGCTGGCTCTCTTCCAACACAGATGCAGGTAAGGTGTAGAATAATTAAATATGAGAATCAAAATATATTCCATCAGCTATAGTTCAGAAAGTGGTGCGTGTGTCCACTGTCCAGTCCACCGCCATTGTTAAAATGCCGGCTGTCTGCGCGTGCGTGCATGTGTTCAAACAAAAGCTCCACGGGAGATGTTTACATTATCAACGGGGGGTCAGCGAAAAAGTTCCACTTTGAGAGCAGGGTCAGAAAAGTATCGGAGTCAAAGAGGGGGGCCAGCAGCGTCGTGTAGGCGATAAGCAAAGTCGCAAAGAGAAAGTAACGGTTACACTCAAAATACGCGCCGTGTAAACTGGCCCTTAATTCGCTCGTGACTTCTTCTTTGTCAGTGCAGGTCTGGAATGCTCCCCCCCCCCACTACATGTCCTGTCTGCGCTGCGAAGTTATGTGATTATATGTTAAAACTTTTTAAAAATTATAATAAAACCATGGAGCACTTGTCCAACAACACAAAAACCAGCAGAAATCAGCAGAGGTTCACGAAGCAACGTTGGACATGATTTAATTCGCTCGTGACTTCCTCATGTCTGTCAGTCGATGTCTGGTATGTCTGGAATGTTCCGCCCCCACTACATGTCCTGTGGCAGACGCTGCGAAGTTCTGTGATTATATAAAACGTTCTAAAAAATATAATAAAACCATGAATCACTCGTCCAACAACACAAAAACACCCTGAAATCAGCAGAGCTTCACCAGCCACTTTGGACATGATTTAATTCGCTCGTGAGTCGTGACAAATCAATTTCCTCATTCCTGTGAGTGAAGGATGAAGCGATCACTTGACTTTTGGCAAAAAAACAAAATAAAAGTCCAGCTCTGGGATGAAGAAGGGATATTTAATACATTTGTGTCACATACAAATCAGTCCTGCATCGCTTTGCAATCCTTTGAATGAGAATGTGCGCGGCGCTGAGGCTGGGACAGGCGGGGGCGTGGGTTGGGGCGTGACAAACAACTCTGTTTTTATTGGCTGGTCATTGTCCGGGTCACTCTGTGTTTTTAGTGTTTTTATAAATGCTGATAGAGAAGCAAGGGGACTATAGTTTTTTTCAGAGATTACTTTGTCTAACATCAGTCTGTCAGTAGATAGTGACAGAGTGAAGAAATATGTTAAAAATATATTGTTAGAAAAGTTAGACTGCATTACAAAGTTACATAGTGCAGCTTTAATAAATCCTAAAAGAAGAAAGGTTCTTTGTTTACATTATAAATGTGTAGGGTTTACAGCTTTGATTTGTTGCAGGCTCATTAAAAAAAAGGGGTTAGGAAAAGGTGTGGTGGAAATAACAGGCGCTCCGTGGACAGCCCTCCCACGGGTCCTTCATACCACATCCCACAAACCCGTTTCCATGGTGACGCATTGAGCGTTTTACTACAGCGAGCCGCAGCTTGCCGTTTCCGCTCAGGAATCTGACGTAACGTCACTACAGTCAGTAAATGTTTCTATTTGCGGTGTGATGTTCGCAGCAGCTCTAACAGGAATAGGTCAATCACACCAGGTACAAATCCGCCGTGGCTTCTATATCAAAAGGAAGCTGTGGCTGCGGCCCTGGTCCTGCTGGACTCCCAGCATCATACATGAGCCTGAGCTTCGGGATGGGAGCAGGTGGAGAAAGAGCAGCTTTCAGGTGCAACGACGTGAGGAAATTACCTTTAATGCGACCTCTCAACAGTAAGTCATCAATATTATTTACCTGTGAATGTGACTCGCACTGCCAGCTTAACTGTTGCACATCTGTTGTAGAGCTCAACAACAGAGCTCCGTTCAGCAGCTTCATAAATAAAGGGTAAGTACATAAAAAAAAAAAAAAATTATTGTAAATTGCACACGATCCAGTTTGCAACCCTATTAAAAATGTTAGGAGTTAAGCAAAATCTTCCATTAGATTTTTATTGCTATAATAATAAATTCAATCTATATACAGTACCGCACTTTTCATTAAAGTAGGTCATAGACAATTAAGTAAAGATTCAACACTCACACTATAATTTTATAAAATAACTGGCAATTCAAACAGTTTTGATTTGACTATAAAATATTCCTTTTTTTATTGAAATTTTGAGCTTAAATTAGAAAGGTTAATCTCAAAGTCAAACCATTTTATGACCTTTTCTGGAATGATCACCTGACTATAGTTCTTATTAGGACCAAAGCTTAATTGGTTCTAATGGTGGGATACCCTCTTTTGGTTCTGGTGGTTTAAGCCATGAATGAATAGAAGTCAATACAATTTCATAAGGTCAGAAATACAAAACTAGCATCAAGGAAGAAAAGGATTGACCCTCGCATTCGTATTTTACTCAGTTTAATACTGTACCGTTCATATTGGCTGACCAGTTGAGTTCTAGAACTTAAAAGTAAATGGTCTTACTGTTGAACCCAGTCATCATAAAACTGCAGTGTAATCATGATTTGATCTGCACTAGAACAAAGCATCAGCGCCCCATTGTTCCCAGTTGTGAAAGATTATATATTTAAATTTATTAATTTCAAATCTAAAAGAACTAAAAAAACTACAATTCCACGTAAAAAAACAGTATATGAAATGAAAGGAAGCAGTAGAGGATAAAATCTTATGTCTGCCCCTTCTTTAACAAAAGTAATTCAAACAGTAATCCACACAAAAAAATGAATAACTCATAATACTTTACTGTACATACATTTTGATACAAACTAATATATATATACTTTTCCAGAAATCTAATTTTATTCATTTTCTTAAACAAAGTCTTTGTTTTTGCAACTTTAATATCATTTTCTAAACCATTCCATAGATAAATATAAATTATAGCAGACCTACTCTTTAAGCTATAGTTCTATGTTGTGGCAAACATATCTGTACCCTTAAGATTGTAAGTACTGTACTTTTTACAAAAAATGTTTGGATATTTGAGGGTAATGTGAAGTTCTGAGCCTTGTACAATATTAAGAGTACGGTACAGTACTCGTATTTTACGGTGTATAGGTCGCACCTTTTTATGTTTTTTTTTCAAGGCCTGCGACCATGGCTTGTTATCACTTTCGGCAAAACGATTTTTTAAATCCAGCTAATTTCACAATTACAGGTAGTCCCCGACTTACGAGCGAGTTCCGTTCCTGCGAGTTGCTCGTAACACGAAAATTCGTAAGTTGGAACACGAAGCACGTGTTCTCGTAAGTCCGGATTTTCGCTCGTAAGTTGGAACATTTATGCTAGCGCTACTACGAACACTCGTTTTTCATCAAAAACGTTCATATTAGTTCATAAACATGGTCGGAAACGTGTTTCCAAACGGTTAGCTAACACACTTTCATCTAAAAACACAAAAAAGTGCTGTATTTTTTACAAATTTACTTCTCTTTCGCCAGCTCGTAAGTCCGGACGCTCGTAGGTCAGAGCGCTCGTAAGTCGGGGACTACCTGTACCGGTACGTTCATTTATTAAGGAAAAGTTCAGCTCAGACACATATGTGCTATAATTTTTATTATTTTTAAGTGTTAATCGTCTTAAAAGCCTTGCTGTGCACTCCTGTGGCAGACGTTTGCAGCAGAGCTAAACGTAGGTGCGACCTATACACCGGTGCGACCTATCTAGGGATTTTTTCCAATCTATTGGTGATAATTGGGCAATGCAACCTATACACGGGTGCGACCTATACACCAGAAAATACGGTATATTGTAGTCAACCAGATCATAAAATTTACCAAAAGATATGAAAGCACAACCTCAATCTGTGCAGGACACGCAACAAAGATAACAAACTGGAGTTAGAGGGCACTGACCAGGAGAGCGACATATCAGGAAGACACTTCCTGTTTGATAACAAATGTGAGTACAGTATTGGTTTCAGGAGGCAGCTGGAGTATAAACTATCACTAGGTGGAGTCGTCATCACACAACAAGAACTGGTCCCATTTCATTGACTTGTTTTGACTAGGTATCTCACTGGAGAGGACCAGGACTGTGTTTCCTCCCCTGCCCAGTGACTACTACAGATCTGCTAACCTGCATCCCTTTAGCCTCTCCAGCCACCGTGCAGGACGACCTTTCACCTTGAGGTGAAACCAGTGGATTTATATTGTACTTTCTGCATATTTTTTAGCTACAGCCATAACTTCTTATTAATATTCACGTAGATGCAGAGAGTTTATCCCAGTTGGCAAACGTGTACAATATACAGTCCATAAAGTTTTTACTTTTTCAGTTATACGAAAAGATACGAGGTGAACCCGAGTCCAGCCTTGCCTTCCTTTTTTGTGCTTAATGGCAAGAACTCGTTCTCAGTAGAGAGCTGCAAGATCAACAGGTATTTTTAATCAAAACTTAAATGCTTCTCTCGGTTTTGATCCCACTCGGTGCCACCTTCACTGTCCCTCTGATCCGCAGACCTAAGGTGAATTATCCAACCTGCAGCCCTGTGACCGGTAAAGACGTTCAGAGAAGTGAGTTCATGTTTTGACTCTTTAACACATCAGCTTTGAACACGGTTTGTGTGGAAACTCCAACCGAGGATGTTGATATAAAAGCGTTCCTGGTTTTATTTCCACTGTGTCACACAGCGTTGCCAAAAGTTTTCTCGTTGTTTCCCTCTGTACTTCATCCCCTCTCTTTTCTTCCTCGTGAAGCGTTTCTTCGTGCGGCCCCTTCCTATCCAGACCCGATGACTGGAGCGCCTCGCTCTTTCATCGACCGGGTGTCCGAGCTTTCTTCCCTGCAGGGTGAGACGGTGAGACAAGAGAAGCTCAAGAAAATGAGAAAGTACAGAGAAACTCCTTCCTGACAATCACCTGCTTCCGAGTCACGTCGCTTCAGGATTAAAACGTCAGCGTCTGTGCCAAAACCTGAAGAAAACGAAGTGTTTAGGGACTGGTATTCATTCCAGTTTCTTGCTATGACCGCTTGTTTGTCCTCGGCAATTTTATTTGGCTGCTTAACATGGTTGGTTCTTACTTTTTGGGATTCCTGACTCATTTATTCGGGACATAAAGTATGAACACTGGTATAAAGCAGCTTTAGACAATAAATGCTATGAAGTAAATATAACCTCTGACACATACGATAAGATAAGAAAGAACTTTATCGATCCCGCAGGAAATTGTTGTGCCAGAGTTTCAATACAAAGGAACAAATAGCAGAGGATATTAAAAAAAACCAAGAGAATCTACAGGTAGTCCTCGACTTACGACGGAGTTCCGTTCCTACGTGACGTAAAGCGAATTTCGACGTTACTCGAAACATACGTCCAAACTGCACCTTATACGTACAGTACTGTATTTTACCAAGCACTTAGCCTATCCTAACACAGTACCCTACATAATTATCAAAAAACACATAATTTGAGTGCTATAATGAAGTGGAAAAAGTTAATTTCCTACTCTGAATGCTGGTGAAGCCAGTTTCTCCATCCCTCCTCTCGATTCTCCATTTGTTTACGTTGTAAAACTGCCGTCCATAAAACAGCTACTTTTCCACAGCTGCTGCCTGTCCAGCTTGCTCCAACAAGGCGCACAGAAAACCCTATGGCACCATTGTTGTACGATGAAAGGAAAGGCGACATTTTCGGCCATTTTTATCCCATTGAAAATGAATGGAGCTAAAATGAAATAGCATTTTGGGGGCTTTTTCATATCCCAAAACTCACCAAAATTGGCAGACTCATCAGGACTGGTGAACGATTACATATTTTGGGGGCGTGGCCAAAATTGCAACAGAAACGGCTCAAGAGCGCCACCTAGAAAATTTCAAACTACCCTCCGCATTGGCCTTAGTTTCACGTAGGATCATGAAATTTGGTACACCTCCCCGATTCACCAAGGCGCACAGAAAACCCTCTGGCACCAACGTTGTACGATGAAAGGAAAGGCGACATTTTCGGCCATTTTTATCCCATTGAAAATGAATGGAGCTAAAATGAAATAGCATTTTGGGGGCTTTTTCATATCCCAAAACTCACCAAAATTGGCAGACTCATCAGGACTGGTGAACGATTACATATTTTGGGGGCGTGGCCAAAATTGCAACAGAAACGGCTCAAGAGCGCCACCTAGAAAATTTCAAACTACCCTTCGCATTGGCCTTAGTTTCACGTAGGATCATGAAATTTGGTACGCTTGTCCAATTCACAAAGACGCACAGAAAACCCTCTGGCATCAACGGTGTACGATAAATGGGAAGGCGGCCATTTTGGAATGTGGACCAAATCGGGTGCACGCATTGGGTGCCGAACGGGTACGGGAAAGGCACGAGAGTGTTTCGGGGTGGACCAGCTGGACTTCCCGCGGTCGTCGCGAGAAGGGCGGAGCGGCGCTAAGGCATTCACACGTGCATTTTCGTAGGAAATGCGGTTTTTCTAGTCTGCTTTTCTGCCAACAGCTGCATGAAAAACTGCTTTTAAAACAGTAAACAAAAATAATATTCAACTATTGTTGTTAGTTATACAGGTTAGTTTCATTAAGTCACAAGGACTCATTTTTATTTTATTTTTTATTAAATGTATTCATTTTAAATACAATACAAAACAATCTCATATTTGAGACCGTACAGTATAAAAGTAAAATGAAGGGGATGCAGAAAGAAGAAATAATTTATTTTATCTGCCCCATATTACAAAGATTTGATTTGATGTTTATTCATTTTTAAAGAACAATACAAAACAGTTTCATCAGATACAAGAATACAAGTAGGATAAAATGAAAGGAGCAGAAAGAAGATGAAATCTTATTATATCTGCCCCTTATTTCACAGTTTGTTCAACCAATGATAACCTTCAAACTACATCACAAAATGAATAACTACTTAATTTTTCTAACTGTAATACACAAACACACTAAGCTACATCATATATAGTTTTTGAGCAAGTCCTTTTTTACCTTTTTCTTAAATGTATACATTGATTTTGCATTTTTAACATCACTCTCCAGAACATTCCACAATCGAACTCCTTGAAGATAATTCAAACAAGACAAAAAAACAGCCAAAGAAAAAACCAATCTAAAAAGTTATAGATTGAAAAAAAAGAAAACAACTCATATAGTAAAAAGAATGTCAAAGAATACGTCTATTGCACGGTATTCTTATCATTTATATTTTTGCAAGAAATTTGTTTTGATCATATTTTTAAAAATGGTCATTGATTTAGCATTTTTAATACCAGTTTCCAAATTATTCCAAAGATCAATTCCTTTGATTGAGGTTGACCGACCCCTCAAACTAGTTCTATATCTTGGTTTCACAAAAATCTCTGTTCCTTTAAGATTATAACAACTTTTACGTTTGACAAAAAACATTTGTATATTCACTGGTAGTTTATTTTTATGAGCTTTATACATAATTGACAGGAAATTGTAATCCACCAAGTCATGGAAATTCAACAATTTCAATTTGTGAAATAATGTGCTTGAAGGGTGACAATAGTGCTTTCTGGTAATTATTCTTACCGCTCTCAGTACAAAAACAGTTTCCGTGAATGATTTACAAGCTTTACCCCAAACAATACAATAGATTATGTGTGGGACAATAATTGTATAACAAATACAGAGCTTTATCATTTAACAGATTCCTTACTCTATATAATACACCAATTGCTTTGGCTATTTTTGTCCTGACAGAATTTATATGAGGTTTCCACATCAGTTTATTGTCAATAATAACACCCAAAAACTTCATTTCACTCACAAGACAAATCTCAACACCATCGTGAGTCGAAAATCTAGTTTCCCTATTTCCACTGAATATCATGTACTTTGTTTTATCTAAGTTCAAGAGAGACCTGTTTTAGACAAACCACAGATAAGTTACAGACAACAATAAACAGCCATAAAATGCATATAAAATAAAAAACAAAAAAGTTGTTATATAAAACAAAATAAAATCAAGCTACCTTTATAAAGCAAGGTAAAATATTAAACAGGAACACATCTGCACTGATTTTTCCATTGAGATGAATTATTAAAAATCCCTTAGAGAGGTCAAAGTTGACAGCTTCAGTTTTTTGTTGCCAAGTGTTCCAGGAGTAAGAAAAGGTATTTTTGTTCAGTTCAGTCTGCACTGAGGGAACGCTGCAGGGGATGATGGCTTGAGAGCGCACGCTGTAACTGCACTGACAACGTGACATGTAGGAGATGTATGAAGGCAGCAGACCAAGAAGTGATTTAAAGATGAAAATGTACCAGTGAGAGAGTCTGTGTGAAGTTAATGATGACCAGTTAACCAGTGAATACAGCGTGCAGTGGTGGGTATGGTAGTTGCAGCCGGTTATGAATCTTGCACGCCATGATGGACGTTATCCAACATCTGCGTGGACGTTATCCAACATCTGCAAGAAGCTGGCTGGAGCATTCTGACAAGGCG
Organism: Garcialebias charrua; assembly: GCA_038048925.1. Taxonomy (NCBI): domain Eukaryota; kingdom Metazoa; phylum Chordata; class Actinopteri; order Cyprinodontiformes; family Rivulidae; genus Garcialebias; species Garcialebias charrua. Next base: position 19,143 of record JBBPBX010043191.1, on the reverse strand, counting down.
CTGTCATGTTTCTCTCTTTATGCCCAAAATGTTGTTAATTTTGTCAGCGTTGAGTTTTAAATTACAAAAAGTGTTCTGCACATTTTCAACAAGTTTTTTTTTTAAAGCTTGTTTACATGAAATATTTATTTATGTACATAGTTCAGAAAAACTCTTATTGTGCCTTGTTACATGTCTTCCTGAAACAAAATAAATATATTTTTGTTATTTTAAGGACTTCCACCTGTTTTATTTATTTATTATTTGTTCATTTTATAATAATGAAATACAACAATTAACATATATGTAATAGGAAAAAATGTATATATAATAATTTAAACACAAGCTTGAGATTTATAAATATTGTCTCACATGCGCTGCATACGGAACACCCCAACTGTCAGAAGGCCTTCAAATCTGAAATGAAACATTATCCCGCTTTTAATTTCTATAAAACAGATACTAAAAAAAGTGTACACTGATCCCAGGATGTGCTTTCCCACTGATTGCATTGTTTTCCTGCTGTATGGAATGCAGCTCGTCTCTGACATTGACAAAAATCAATATTTTTAGGATAAAAATAATGTTTTATTTGAAGTTCCAAAAGGTTAAGGTTGTCAAAATGTTATTTAACAGCCTAATTATGTAATAAAGGATACTTATTTGATTAATTAAAATAAAAACATTGACTTTCATATTCAATAGTTCAACATAATGCCCTCTGATTTAGTTTTAAACCCTGTCAGTATTTGAGAATAATAAAAGCAGAGATGAACTTCTCTTCCTCTTTTTTTTTTCATTCAACCTTTATTTAGGCAGGGTAATCCCATTGAGCCTCGAGGACTCATTTACAAGAGAGACCTGGCTACAAACAAAGAATGATGACAACAGCAACAGTAGATTTTCCTTGGACAATCAACAATAGACAATCATAAGAGAGGCATACAGATTTTTTTTAACAAGTTAAAACAAAGATGTCAAAGTAGCAAAACAGACAGATTACATGGCAAATGTAGAAAATCAAAATCAAGAACATGTCTGCATTGGTTCTTGCCAGGATTAAGCTTCAGATGAAGAGAACACGATCAAACCTGAAAATTGTGGCATAAAACAAACTGGAAGAGGCAACTTGCACATTTTTTGGTGTATTTATGAGCAGTGGTGGAGAAAGTACTCAAACACTGTACTTAAAGCTGCAGTATGTAGCTTTTTTTATGAACATATTTCTTCACTCTGTCACTACCTCCTGACAGACTGATGTTAGCCAGGTAATCTCTGAAAAAAAATAAAAAAAAATATTGTCCCCTTGCTTCTCCAGGTGGTAAATAAGCATTTCTAAAAAGAAAAGGTGACCCGCCATTTTCCAGCCAATAAAAACAGAGTTTGTAACCAGCCAATAAAAACAGAGCTTGAATTTGAATCAGCCAATAAAAACAGAGCTTGAATTTGAAATTCAACAGACCACAAGGGGGCAGAGCCACATATGGCTCTGAGGGGGAGGGATCAGAATGCTTTGCCTGTTGAAAATATTTCTAACTGCTGCAGTTCTACAGAAACTGCATACTGAACCTTTAAGTAAAAGTACAAATAAACAGACAAAAATGTACTCTGGTAAAAGTAGAAGTACCACATTAATGTTTTTACTTAAGTAAAAGTAAATAAGTACTTGCTTTTAAAAATACTGTACTTAAAATATTAAAGTAAAAGTACTTGCTGAATGTATTACCAAACGTGTGGTCAGTCTCAGATCTTTGCTCGTACTCAGATTGTCATCCAGCTGAGCAAAAATATGGGATGCTGTTTGTAAAGTTACACAGTCAAAAATTATTTTTAAAATAAATTTTAAAATATAATTAAAAAAAAATTAATTTATTTCAAAGACACCATGTTATTTATACATTTATAAATGTCATAGTTCCAAACTAAATATTTAATTTACAAGCTAAATATTTAGTTTACAAACTAAATACTTAACTTGCAAGTTAAACATTTTGTTAGCAAGCTAAAAATTTAACTGAATGCTAAATATGTAGTTAACAAACTAATTGACTATATCCAAGCTAAATGTTTAATTTACAAATTAAATATTTAACTTGCTAGTTAAATATTTAGTTTCTGAACTAAATATTTAGATGTAAATTAAATATTCAATTTCCAAGCTAAATATTTTTTAACTAAACATTTAATTTCTAAGCTAAACATTTAAGTCTTAATCTAAATATTTAATTAGCAAATTAAATATTTAACTCAGACCTAAATATTTATTTTCCAAGCTAAATATACAGTATAATTTTCAAAATACTGTAACTATTTAATTTGCTAACTAAATAATTAGTTTGGACCTAAATATTTAGTTAGCAAATTAAACATTTATTTTGTAAATTAAATGTTTAGCTTGGAAAATAAATATTTAGTTTGGAAAATAAATGTTTAGTTTTAAAATAATTATTTAGCTTTGAAATTAAATATTTAATTTGCACATAAATACTTAGTTCACTAAGTAAATATTTAACTTGCAAGTTAAATATTTAATTTATAAATAAAACATTTAGCTTGGACATAAACATTTAGTTTGTAAACTAAATATTTAGTGTGGAGCTCAGCTAAATATTTAACTTGCTAACTAAATATTTAACTTGCAAGTTAAATATTTACTTTGTAAACTAAAAAATTAAATTGTAAAATAAATATTTAGTTTGGAAATATGACATTTATAAATGTATGAAGAACATGGTGAAAATATGACTGAAAAAAAAAATTCCCTGTAAAAAAATGATCCAAAATATTGCTGCAAATTTTTGACTGTAACTTTACAAACGACACCCCATACAAAACCCACAAAACAATCTACAAATGAACCTGTTTATCCTAACGGTTCACTTTGACCACTTTTCGACTTTCAATGATCAGTAAAACGTTCAGAAGGAACAAACACACCCATGCCCCACTGAAAATAGGTGGGTCTGCAGTGGAAGTGGTCTCCAGCTACAAATACTTGGGTGTACACATGAATGATAACCTCAGCTGGAGCAACAACACCACCAGCCTGATCAAGAAAGGTCATCAGAGACTCTACTTCCTCAGACGGCTGAGACGAGCTGGTCTGAGCAGCCCAGTCCTCACCTCCTTCTACAGGTGTGCAGTGGAGAGCATCCTGTGCTCCAGCATCAACGTGTGGCATGGAGGCTGCACAGTTGAAGAGAGGAAAGCTCTGCAGAGAGTGGTGAAGGCTGCACAGAAGTCTGTTGGAGTCAGTCTCCCCACCATCACAGACATTTACACCTCCAGATGCAGGAAAAGAGCCACCTGCATCATGAAAGACCTCACTCATCCAGCACACTCACTCTTTGCCCCACTCCCCTCAGGACGGAGGTTGAGGAGCATCAAGTGTAGAACCACTAGACTGAGGAACAGCTTCTACCCTGAGGCTGTTAGACTCATGAATAAATAAAATAAAAAATAAACACTGCAAAATATCACATCATACTGATGCTGATCTGTTTTCTTGTTGCTGTGTTCATCTGTGTTCATCTGTGACCATCTGCTCATACAGACTCATGTTCGTGCTGCTGTTTATTCCCACTATATTAGGCTTAGTGTATTACTAGTTGATGCTTTTCTTAGTTAGTTCTAGATGTTATTACTGTTTTTCTCTTTCATTTGTTGTTGGATGTAACTGGGACCTCGTGTACATAATCTCGTTTTCATCTCATGTACCACATGCGGTGCAAATGACAATAAAGACTCTCTGACTCTGATGTCAGCAATTATTTTCTTTTCTTTTCTCAGTTGCCATTGCTATTTGATTAAAACAATTAGAGGAGCAAAGACCTCATGAGGGTCAGTGTGCCTGAAACTGCATGTGTTTAATTTCAGGAAGTGTGTCCTGAAGCTCCTTATTAAATACGAATGAGATGTTGTCAGACGTCAGGCTCTGTTTGTGTGTGTCCCCCCCAGAGCAGAGAGGTGTTCATTTCTAGTGACCCAGAAACAGCCACCCCCTTGCTCATGGTAAGTGAAGGGGCTGTGTTCAGGCTCTAATGGAGGCCGGGCTTCTCTCTTCTTGTGGCATTTTTTTTTTTTAACCGTTCCTTTCAAGTGAGGCGAAACAAAGCGGCCTGTAACAAACTGTCAACAATGAGGTCTTTCTGAGGCCTGCACACAAATGGTTTATCGTTTCACTTCAAAGAAATCTTCACCAAAAGTACAGTTTTTATAGTTTGAGTGAAAAAGCTACAGCGACCGTTCTAAAGAAGTTTGGACTTTGTGTTTATATTTAAAAAAAAGGAATGCAATGATTTGTAAATTACATAAACCTAAATTTATTTACACTGAAACACTGGATTTGATGGCAGCATTATAATTCAAAAAAGTAGCAACAAAAGGCTGTAAAGGTAAGTGGAAGGAATGAGAAACAGATTAATTTTGCAACTTAGATTAATTAACAGGTCGGTAAGAGGACTGTACGGAAGCGTATTGCTGACACCTGGAGAAATTTTTTGGGGGCTTATGTAGTAATAATGTGATAATTACTTGATACGTATCACGTTAATACGTGATACGTATCGCGTAATAACGTGATATTATCACGTAATTACGTGATACGTATCACGTAATAACGTGATACGTATCACATTATTACTACATAAGCCCCCCCCCAAAAAATTCTCCAAGTGTCAGCAATACGCTTCCGTAGAACTGGGTATAAAAAGTGAAGTTTAGAAAAACTGAATGCCATAGAAATAAAGATTGGCAGAGCTCACTGGTCTGCAAAATAAATAAGAGTTAAAAATGGTGGAACAATTGCAGAATGATGAGCTTTAATGGAGAATTTGTCATGATCACGTTCTTAGTCATTTGCCACGCCCACTTCCCCGCAGCTCAGCATTCATGCACCGCACCTGTTCCTCACCTTATTTAAAAAAAAACACTCACCACTTACCTCTGCCAGATTATTGAACCATTCATGGTACTAGATGTTCAGTGCTTTATTCACGATCTTGTCTGATTCTCTCGTCTTGACCCCATGCCCGGCATCGATTTACCTCGCTGCCTTCTCCCCATCTGATCTTGTTCTGATCTTGAGAACGATTACTCCTTCTGGCCTTCGGATTCTGGATTACGGACTGCCCTTTGGATTTGTCTTTGGACCAGTGGTGTAGTCTACATTTTTGTAGTGGGTATACTGCAGTTAGTTTTACGTTCGGCGTTGGACACCATTGAAGCCACCGATCGCTATGTCCAACGTAAAACTAACTTTACCGCAGTCGGTCCGTATAATGTGCTTAGAAACGAAAGTACTGTAAACTGGTTGGTACATCAATTTATTTCGATTTTTAAACATATTGAACATTTCCAAATTCCAAAAGATAATGTACATGTATACCAATAGATTGTTACGGAAGTGTTTAACTGCCATTTACCATATCAATGACGCATGCCTAATGATATGTTCATTCATTCATTCAACCTTTATTTAAATAGATGAGTCACATTGAGCCTCAAAGACTCATTTACAAGTGAGACCTGTTTGGACAGACAATAAAAGTGGTGAAAAATGAGACAGGGTTTGGATGTGATACATATGTAATATATCATTGGGAACTTTTTAGTGGGTATACTGAAATTCTCAAGATTTTCTAGTGGGTATACTCCGTATACCCACGTATCACGTAGACTACACCACTGCTTTGGACCTCTGACTCTCCGTGCTTGACCCCTGCATCCTCTTTTGGACCACGACCCTGGATTACCCCACTGTTATAATAATCACAACTTTCCTCTGCTGCTGCGCCTGCACCAGTTATGGTGACGTCATCTATCCGAACTCCGACAAATAACCCACCTCGCCTGCCTGAGAAGGTTAGTGGCTGTTCTTTGTTTACAAACTATCTCCCGGAAACATCAAGTCCACTGTCATCTCTGCAGATTTCTTCCTGCAATTGGGCTCAGGCTACACTAGCTAACAAAAAAATTGTTTAACCATTCCTGTTGTCTGCCTGTTATTGATTCCAAAACCTGATACTTGACAAAATTTCAATATTATCAAAATCTAGAGAAATCCCTGAGCGCCAATTAGACCTGACGCTAACTTTAATGCCCATTTATTTATTTAGCTTAAATTTGTGATGTTTCTGTTTTGACTGCAGAATTTGCAGTGGCCCACTTCTGCTGCTGCTGTAAAGAAAAGCCAGCGTGTTACTGTTTCACCTCAGTTGACGTTACGCCAGACGTTTCTGTCAGCAGAGATGAAAGAATGCAGACCTGTACGCCAAATTCTAACTTTGCCAAAACCTCAAATAACACACGCCTGAAATATATTCGAGTCAGCATGAGAGCTAAAGAGACAAAAAAAGAGCTTTGTTCCGTTAAAACATCAATTGGGTGTTGCAAGATGAGCCAGTGCAGAGATGTTTGCATCAGTAAACTGCAGCTGAATATTCAGTTAGAAGAGTGTGGTGCAGCACTTTTAAAGTATTTTAGATAACAACGTTATTAGCTTTCTTGCAGGGAGGATGTAATGTGATTTTTCTCTGCCAGCTCTGTCTACCATGCACTTTTAAAGTATCTAATTAACTTGATGCATCTCTTGTGTTCCTGCAACTCTTGAAACCTGCAGTGCAAAACCAGCAACAGAGCAGAAAAATGTTCACTGAAGTTATTTGATATTTTATAGTTTTATACAGACAAACATAAATTAGTACAGTGACATTAGTTTAGAAGTGCACTGTGTCTTACTGACAGGAATAAAAAGAGCAACAGTTTTGTTTTATTAGGTGCATTTGGGGCTGATACAGTATTTGGAAAGACATGCTGTTTGTTTCACTAAAATCTACAATAAAGTATTAAAGACTTTAGTTTTACACAAAAAAGTGCAACAAATGGACAGAGAAATTTTAACACTTTATACAGTAAATACTGTACTCTTCAAACTCTTATCACAGTGGTGGGATGTAGCAAAGTACAAGTACTTTGTTACTGTACATAAGTACATTTTTCATGCATCTGCACTTAAGTAGAGTTAAACGTGGGCACTTTCGACTTTTACTCCACTACAGTTTACATGAAGTATCTGTACTTTCTACTACACTACATTGCTATACAGTAATGTGTTGAGTTACAAGTTACATCCACGCTGCGTTTTTTGGATTTGTTCGTTAGTTTGAAAGTAACTGATGGCGAGAGGGGAGTTGGTCCATTGAATCACTGCAAAGTGGGCAGGGAACGTTAGACCCACCTTTAAGAAGAGCTGGGCCATTGACGTATATTCTATTATATACAGTACTCTGCAAGTTACGAGTTCTGCCTTCTGATTCTGGTATTGAGCTGGGCGCACCCGCAGCACCACTAACGCACCCAAAATGGATTCTACAACAGAGAGTCAGCCAGAAGATACGTGCCACTCTTGGCCTTTTTGAAAGATTACGGTATTGAAAAACTATGAAAGACTGTTCAGTACAGCAGGACAGATTCTCTCTCCCAAAAGAGCCAGACTGGACTCAAAACACTCTGAAAACCAACTTTTTCTGAACTTGAACAATAAATTCTTGCTGCAATATTAAAATGTGTCAGTTCATGGATGTTAGGAGACAAGAGATGTCTTCAAACGGCTTGACATTTGGGTCCAAGTTTTGAAAATGGTGTCAGGAAGTTAAAATATTGTTCACTATTGACCCATTACAAGGTTGACTAGACAGTATTTTAACTAGAGTTGATGACAAACTGGAGTTGAAATGATAAGAGCCTGTTCCTTTGTCAGGTCTAATGCCCCCTTTTTCATCAGACAACTTTTACTTAAATGTGTTTACTGCAGTTAAAATGACACATTGGTTTTGCTTTGTGTTAAATAAAAACTTTCAAAGGTATAATCATTCCTCTTTTTTTATTTAATGGCATTTAACTCTGCAGGTCATCCCTGAAATTCTACTACACAATCACAAGTCCAAGTGTGAACGGTGTCACAGAGTAAACACAAATAAAAACTTGTATTATCTGCAGCATTGTTCATTAAAATGGCTCAACACTATTAATGTATTACAGAAAATATACGGAAGACACACTTAATGATGTTGTAGACCAGCGGTCCCCAAACTGCGGTCCGCGGGCCGGATGCGGCCCTCCTCCACATTTGGTCCGGCCCCCAGAACAATACCAGAGAACATTTAGATTTTTTTTCATATGTGTATTTGTATTTGATAACAAAGTTGGACGTTTGCAATAAAATGTTCCTTAGTTATGAACTATTTTGAACTATTGTTCCACATTTAATTTATTGTGTCAACGTTTGGGGAAAAACGCTGACACATCCAAAACGTGACATTCTGTTCCACCCTTTTGCGGTCTGTGCCCCTATCTGGCAACCCTCAGAAAAAAAATCCTAAACCCGCCCCTCTCAAAGACAGAACTGAATAATGGTGAAAAGATTAGGTAAGAGAAAAATAGATTCAGAATGCAGGGCATTTAAGCTGCAGTGGACAAATGATTATTTTTTTGTTCAATGCAAAGAAAAGGCTGTCCGTCTCATCTGTAAAGAGGCGGTGGCGGTATTCAAAGAATACAATCTGCGGCGACACTATGAATCCCGTCACAAAGACAAGTATGATAGCTTGCGTGGCCTAACATGCTAACGCGGAGGGGCTAACGCTAATGCGCGCAGCCTTTTGGATGGACACCGCGGAGAAACGGCTCCCAGTAAGTTATTCACTACTAATTAACTATTTATTATTGTTCCAACATCTGTGAAGAACCCAGAGAGGGTTATTTGATTGTGCTTTCTGGAAAACAATACATGTTTACATTTAGGCACTCCTGCAATCGTCACACTTTTTCCTGTTACAAACTGACTCCGGCCCCCCACCAGAGAAGGGAAAAGTTATGTGGCCCTCACAGGAAAAAGTTTGGGGACCCCTGTAGATGTAGACCATTGCAGTAGTTAATACATTCAGCAAATACTTTAATACTGTAAGCATTTTTTTAAAGCAAGTACTTTTACTTAAGTAAAAACATTAATGTGGTACTTCTACTATACTAAAGTACATTTTTGACTGTTAATTATTTAAGTACAGCGTTTGAGTACTTTCTCCACCACTGCTGATGATTAAGAGCTTTGGAGAAGCTGCCTCAGCCTGAAAAGTAAAGAAATGAATCATATGGGGGGCGCCAAGATGGGGTAGATGCAGGGGCGGATCCAGAAAAATATCCATGGGGTGGCAAGAGAGTGGCAAGGATGTTTCAGGGGGTGGCAACACCCTCCCCCTCCACACACATACACACACACACACATAATAAATAAATAAATAAATGTCACATTTTTGTCATCTGTGTATGTTTCCCATACTTGACAGACGAAATTGGCCTCTGCATTTAACCCAACCACCACCAGGTGGTGCAGTGAGCAGCCGTGGTCAGCGCCCGGGGAGCTGGGGAAAATAGATGTGCACTCATAGACACCCCAGGGTGTGCCGTGGCCGGGGTTCGAACCTGGGTCCTTCGGATCCCAAGTCTGATTCCCTAGCCACTACACCACCTTGGCCCCATACATATATATATACAGTATACAGGTAGTCCTCGACTTACGACGCCCCGACTTATGACGTTTCGGACTTACGAACGCATCTCATTATAAATTTTTTAAAATAATAAATAAATAAATGTACAGTACTGTACAGTTACCAAGCACTTAGCCTATCCTAACACAGTTAAGGAGTGAGTTGAATTGTCTCCCTCCTCCCTAGCAGGCTCCATTCACATAAAGGGAGCTAGCTCCCTTTATGTGAAAGGGAGACAATTCAACTCACTCCTTCATCTTTAAAAACTGTGTTATGATAGGCTAAGTGCTTGGTAACTGTACAGTACTGTACATCTATTTATTTATTTTAAAGTGATCCTACTTACGAATTTTCGACTTATGAACGGCACGTAGGTACGGAACTCGTTCGTAAGTCGGGGACTACCTGTATATATAAATAAAATGATGCAATGTAAAGGGAGAGACATGAAACAGCCAAAGTACAGGCAGCAGAAATACAGGTGTGTTCAGTCCTCTTTTCATTTCATTTCTCACTTCCCGCCACTCAGTCAGAACTTGACGTCTTGAGTCAGTGCTTCTTCTTCTTTAAATTTATTGGCAGTTGGCAAGAAAGTTAGGTGAGCATTACCGCCACCAACTGGTAAGGAGTGTGGACCATATGACTACATTGTGCTGCATTCAATGTTGTCGGGAAAAAGATGTTCACGTTCGTAATGTCCAGCTGGGGTGGCAAACAGGGTGGCAAGGCTCTCTGTTGGGGTGGCAACTGCCACCCCATGCCACCCCAGTAGATCCGCCCCTGGTAGGTCAGTGAAGTTTAAAGTGTAACAAAAATAAACATAGGATAAAGTAGAGGTTAATGAATAAACATTAAACAAATCATATATTTTCAACAGAGAGAGAGGTTAAATGTATTTTATAGTAATGGTTATGTTAAATAAAAATGTTTAGGAAAATAAAATGTATCAAGTGTTAAGCACAAAGGCAGTCTGATCATGATTTGGGCTTGCTAGGAAGGCAATCTAATTAACTTCTTACTACTTTTAAAAGCAAATTTCTGTAAAAAAAGTATATAATGTATGAGTTTTCCTTGAAATAAAATAAGGTTTCTGAGGTTAAACACCATCTGCTTTTTGTAAAGACTTATACAATCTGCTCCGATAGATGCACTCCTGTCATCATCTGCAGCTTCCATCTTTCTCTCCAAAGCAGGGGTCAGCCGAGCTCCACGCCCCCACATCTCGCCCATGTATACCTGCTGCACTGATTTACATACATATGGAACTATCCGCCAAGGGAGGTGACTGATGATCAGGCAATTATCAGCGACGATGTCAGGCGCGAGCGAGGGGGAAACCTTTCGTCAGTATCACTGTCTCTGTTGTCGTGGTGGTGGCGCTGGTCCAAGGCCAGCCAACCGGCAGAGCTGCTGCCAGAGTCTCATCAGTCGACTCCTGGGGGAGTTTGTTTTCCTCCATAAGCAGCAAACTTGTCACAAATGAAGCGTCATTATGAGGATGTACTACATGTTTCTGTTGTGAGTCAAAACACATCTAAACCTTGTGAGAGAGGAAGTTGTACAATGGCGTTCACTGATGACACTACCAATTAGGAAGTAACAAACTCACTCTTTAATTTGACCATTTATAAGGACACAGGACTTAATCTGAGCCGGATCCTGCCGGAACAGCATCCGGGAACTCTCTTGTTTTGACAGGGTGCGTTCCGGTAACTCTCAGGCTTACTACTAATAAAGTTATGAACAAATATGATTGCCTTGAACGAATTAAACTTATATTGGATATGTAAACTGAAAATGATTACATAAACACTAATTTTAAACACAACAATTATGAGCATACGATCTGCATCTTCAAGTAGCATTTCCAAGTCTACCCTTAAAAAAATCTCTGCCCCTAAAAGAGTGGTGTGGGTGCGGGCCGACTCCGAGTTAACCAGGCAGTCGTACGTGGACAGGAGCCCACAGGCAGCCGCAGGCGCCTGGAGGTTTCATATGTGGAGTAGGACAACAGCAAACCTGACACTGTCCCTGCTTGTCCCTTGGTTCTGACCCCGACTTACTTGACCGTTCGATCAAGTATGGGGTGGGGGGATTCTTGACAGAAGCAGAGTGTTTACAACAGGATTTCCCAACCCTGGTCCTTGAGGAACACCATCCTGCATGTTTTAGTTGTTTCTATGCTCTGACACACCAGATTTTAATTACCGTATTTCCGGTGTATAGGTCGCACCTTTTTATGGTTTTTTCAAGGCCTGCGACCTATACACAGGTGCGACCTATATATGTAAAATCCAGCTCATTTCACAATTACGTTCATTTATTAAGGAAAAGTTCAGCTCAGACATATATTTGCTATAATTTTTTAATCAAACAAACAATTGTTTTTAAGTGTTAATCTTCTTAAAAGCCTTGCTGTGTGCTCCTGTGGCAGACATTTGCAGCAGAGCTAAATGTAGGTGCGACCTATACACCAGTGCGACCTATTTAGGGATTTTTTCCAATAGCCTATATGCCACGGGGGGGCGTGACGTACTTCCGGCAAAATGCAACACCTACCCGCCACTTCCGGTTCCCATCCACCTCCGTTGTTGCTAGCGTTAGCTCCTAGTAGCAAACCATGACAACGAGCCGAAACGGGAAGCGGCCGCGCGCTACCGGCACTACACGTGAGTACCGTTGTGTCCGCCCACCGGTGGGAACAGCTGTTCCGCGGGGGGGTTTCGGCGAACATTTATCGCGGCTATCCGTAGGGGGAACGTCGCCATGATTTTATATGGTTTTATATGTGTATAGAGTTGTTATTGGTGTGTATGCTGATGTTTTATTAATTGTATTTAGTCACTTATGTTCGTGTCTTTCCCGCTAACCGGAAGTGCGCCGACTGTGTAATGACTGCGGAGGTGCTGGGACGGAAGTCCGTGGCATATAGGCTATTCTTTGGCAATAATTGGGTGGTGCGACCTATACACAGGTGCGACCTATACACCAGAAAATACTGTAATGGGTAATTGACAGGCTTCTGCAGAACATGAGGAAGTACCGTATTTTCCTGCTTACTTGTCGCACTGCCCAATGAGTTGCATCAGTCAATATTTGTCAAATAAAGTGGAAAAATCCATAAATATGTCGCTTCTCCGTATATGTTGCATCTATTACGCGTCACCACTGACAACCTGGAAATGTGTGCGAACCCAGAAATTTGAGCCAGTGTTGTGCCAAAAATCGATGGGCTGCCAAATGGCGGCCGCAGCTAGGAGTGCTCCTCCTGAATCCGAAGTTCAAGAAAGAAAACAAGAAAGTATAAAGTAAAGTATAATAAATAGTCCAGTTGTTTTTATCTTGAACTTTTTTGAATTTGTCATTATAGCCACGTTTACCTTTTACATGATACATATCATGCCATAAAGGCTGAACATCAAAACTTCTCAACAAATGTTTTGAAACCATAGCAACTGGGGACTCTTTCCCATCCTGCATGAGTGGAGGCACAACTAAATCCAATCAGTTCCTCTTAGGCGTGTGTATTTTGTTAATACGGATTTTTGACAACTTAAAAACAATCTGTAGCTACTTTGTATTTGGGATCCATGAACGTGACACCAGAGGCGGCTCCAGGGGGGAGCTAGGGTGTGCTATAGCCCCCCCCTGTAAAAGTCACAGCACCCCCTTAGCACCCCCAAGAAAATATCAGATTATTTTCTTTTTCATCTGAGTTAATATTCTTTAACATGTGGTTGTTGTGATATGTTCCTCGCAAAACACAACTAATAAATAAATAAAAATCAGTGATTATATCGAGTTAAAAACAAACAATCTGATGCATGAATGACTTGGTAAATGTGTCAGGACTCCTTAAATGTATACTTTTTGCTGATGATACCACTTTTTTCTGTTTAGGTGAAGATATAGAACAAATGTTGGAATTGATAAAGACAGAATTTACCAAAATACAAACTTGGTTTAAAATCAATAAATTATCATTAAATCTAGAAAAAACTAATTACATGATATTCAGTAATAAAAAGAAAACTGTTGATGTTCCACTCAAAATTGAGGGTGTTGAGATTTGTAGAGTGAGTGAGGTGAAGTTTTTGGGTGTTATTATTGATGACAAACTGACATGGAAACAACACATAAATTCTGTAAGAATAAAAATAGCTAAATCGATTGCAGTACTATACAAGGTCAGAGACCTATTGAATGATAAAGCTCTGTATTTGTTGTATAACACAATCATTGTTCCACACTTAATCTATTGTATTGATGTTTGGGGGAAAGCGTGTAAAACAATCACAAAGCCTATTTTTGTATTACAGAAAAGAGCTGTAAGAATTATCACTAGAAAACATTACTGTCATCCATCCAGTACATTATTTTATCAACTGAAATTATTGAAGTTCCATGATTTGGTTGATTATAATATTTTATCAATTATGTATAGGGCTCAGAACAACAAATTACCTTTAAATATCCAAATGCACTTTGTTAAAAGACAAAGTTGTTATAATCTTAAGGGGACAGAGATGTTTGTAAAACCACAATTCAGAACTAGCTTGAAGGGACGTTCTACCTCAATCCAGGGAATTAGATTATGGAATGGCTTGGAGAATGTAGTTAAAAATGCCAAGTCACTGTTTACATTTAAGAAAATGATCAAAAGGAATTTGTTGAAAAAATATATATGAATTAGCATAATGTGTATTGTATTATTTATTAGTTATGTATTAGTATTAGAAAATTAGAAAGAGTTAGTCATTTTGTACTACTGGTGGAAGATTATTAATGTGCTTTGTATCAATTTTTAATTATGTATTAGTATTAGAAAATTAGAAAGAATTAGTCATTTTGTACTACTGGTGAAATATTATTAATGTGTTTTGTATCGATTATTAGTTACGTATTAGTATTAGAAAATTAGAAAGAGTTAGTCATTTTGTACTACTGGTGAAATATTATTATTGTTTAATCTGATTGTTTGAAAAAAGGGGCAGATATAATAAGATTTATTCTTCTTTCTGCTTCCTTTCATTTTTTTACATTGTGTACGTATCATTAATGGGATTGTCTTGTATTGTGTTTCTTTTGTAAAAAAATGAACAAATTTAATAAACATAAACATAAACATAAACAATCTGATGCACCAGCTGAAGCCCACAAAGATGAGTGATGCTCTCAACACTGACCCAGTAAGGAGCAGAAACTGGTGACATGATGCCTCTGGTTATGCCATTTTTAGCTAATACAACTTGATAAATCATTTCCTGGCTTGCAGTGATAATAAATTACTTATCTGGTCACATTAAATAAATACTTTTAACCAAAATCCAAAATAAACTTTATTAAAATAGCCCCACTGCATCTAAATTCATGTGCGTATAAAACTGAAATAATTCCTGCTCAAAGAGTTCATTTTGCCTTAGACAAGAGAATTAAGACTTGACTGATTTATTATTATTGCTTGTTTGTTATTGTTGTTGATTTTTAGTTTAATTATTTTTGTAATAAAACTTAAAAGACAACTTTATTCGGATGATTATTCATTTGTTCTGGTATAGAACTCCCTGTAATAACATATTCACCCTTTACTAATCAGAATCAGTCACTGAAGTACTTTGTAGAATATATTGATTAAAGCTGCACTATGTAACTTTGTAATGCAGTCTGTAACTTTTCTAACAATATATTTTTAACATATTTCTTCACTCTGTCACTATCTACTGACAGACTGATGTTAGACAAAGTAATCTCTGAAAAAAACTATAGTCCCCTTGCTTCTCTATCAGCATTTATAAAAACACTAAAAACACAGAGTGACCCGCCATTAACCAGCCAATAAAAACAGAGTTTGTAACCAGCCAATAAAAACAGAGCTTGAATTTGAATCAGCCAATAAAAACAGAGCTTGAATTTGAATTTCAGCAGGGCCAGGGGGAGCAGAGCCATATATGGCTCTGAGGGGGAGGGATCAGAATGCTTTGCCTGTTGAAAATATTTCTAAGTTCTGTGCTCTACAGAAAGTTACACATAGCACCTTTAAGTTGTTGTTGGTCAGTAAACTGACCAGTGGGTGCCAAACTTCAATGAATGAAAAATAAATGAAACAAATAATGGGGCTGAGATGGAAAAGGTGGCACCCTTCTTCCTCCATCTCACCCTTCGTTATGGCTACAAGCTTCTACCCCGAGGTTGTTCGACTGAACCCCTAGTCTGAAATATCACTGTGAAAACAAATCACTGTAATACCATTTGGTTATGTGCTGCTGATCTCATGCTGCTGATCTATTTCATGTTGCTGTGTTCACTCGTCCTCATCTGCTCACACAGACTCATGTTCGTGCTGCTATTGTTTGGCGCATTGTTTCGTACTAGTAGTGCTTAGTGTATTTTTAGTTTAGTGTATTTCTTATTTCATGTCTCAGATCTTTTTTACTGTTTTTCTTTACAATTTGTATTTTTGTTGGATGTAACTGGGACCCTGTCCATAGTTTCGTTCCACCTTATGTACCACATGTGATGTGAATGACACACATTGACCTTGAGAACTGAAAGAACAAATTATGCTTCATAGCTACCTCAGTAAAATGTTCAGCCCCCTTTGCTACAGACGCCAAGCAGGGTGTGTTTTACTGGCTAGCAGGTGTAGCATGGTGTGTTTTAAGTGGTTCCCATCCTGGCTGATTGTCTCTGACAAATGCAGTCAGAGGGCAGAACACATGCTTTGATGTGCATTTCTTCTAACATGCTGACGCTTTGCATCAGTGGACAGATTTAATCTGCTCTACTTCAAGTGTGTGTGAATTAAGTTTCACATATATGTGGGCTATCAAGGAGACAGACACCGTCTCGTTTAACTTTACCCAGTTCTTGTGATTTTTAAATGTCCACATGATCACATCAGAGTTATGTGGTTTCTGAAGTGAGCTTGGATTCTATAGATAAAAAAAACAAAAAAAACAAAAACACACGTGTTTGTATTTGTGCACCTCTCATCTTCCTATCCATAGTCGGGTCATGGAGGCAACAGATCCAGGGTAGAAACACAGACATCCCTCTCTCCATCCCTCACCAGCTCCTCCTGGAGGGCGCCGAGATGTTCTGGGTTGTCCCTGAGGCCTCCTCCCAGTGGGACGTATCCGGAAAACTTATTCAGATACCTGAACCCCCTCAACTGACTCCTTTTGATGTAAAGATGCTCTACTCCGAGTTCCCCCCCAAATGACTGAGCTCCTCACTATCTGAGCCTGAGAACACTTAAAACATGGAAAATAGCTATGAACATCATTTTTATTTCTCTGAACAGGACATTCAAAAGTGCTTTCTACACCATTTTATTCAAAAGATCTAAAAATATTCAACTTAACCATATACAGGTAGTCCTCGGGTTACGACGGCCTCGACTTACGACGTTTCGCGGTTACGAACGCCCTCCCATTGAAAAAGCATTGTTCGAGTTACGCCGTTTATGCGCCTTTACACCAGAAAATACGATGCCGAAACTCAGCGGAAATTTACAGGAGGGAGGGGGGAGCTTGACGCGCTCAGTGGAAACTTCCAGGAGCAGGAGACCTCACTGTTTGGACAGGCTGACTGGAACAGAGGGTTCTAATATGCTAACAGGCCTTACTGTAAAACTCTGGACCGCTAGACCGCACGTGGAAATACAGGAGACCTTATTGTTTGAGCGAAGGTTTACGAGGCAGAGAGGCTAAGCTGAGCAACGAGTTAACATGCTAGCAATGAGATAACATGCTAACAGATGTTGCCGTAAACGCTGTGGACCGCGTGAAGCCGCAGGACCAGCTCCCAGTAAGAAATTAACTCTTTTTTTCTTTCATTATGGCTCCGAATGTATGTGTTTTTTGATAATTATGTAGGGTAATACGTTAGGACAGGCTAAGTGCTTGGTAAAAATACAGTACTGTACGTATGAGGTGCCGTTTGGATGTATGAGGTGCAAGTATGAGGTGCCGTTTGGATGTATTTTCCGACTTATGTCGATTTTTGTGTTACGAACGGGCATAGGAACGGAACTCGTTCGTAAGTCGGGGACCACCTGTATATAAAAAACATTAGATACAACTTGATGCCTCATTTTGACGGTACTAAAAGGCAGAAACGTGAGAAATAAAGGGTGGCTTCAGTGCTCTCCCACCGCCCCGCAGCACAATTGTCTGGAGAGTTGCCAACTGCTCACATTCCTCCCTTTCTTTTAAAACAGAGATCTGAGGTGGGCTACCGTGGCATCAGGATCGTAGTTATTACTAAGGCAGGTGAGAAGGAGGGAAGAGGGAAAGACCAGAGGCAGGAGGAGAGAAAGAAAACCCAGTGGATCACCCCTCCCTTCATGTCTTATTGCCTCTTAGTGAGGGAGGTATTCAGCTGGACCTGACAGAGATACGACACAAGGCATGGAAGTCTGATCTGAGCCGTGCTTGAACTGGAGGTTGCTTTTACCGGGAAAGAGCTGGACTGGACACCGAAAACAGGGGCTACGGTGGTGGAGTCGTCTTTGCTGGGCTCGCTCTATCACAAGCATGAGTGAGGAAGACCAGGATTAAACGTCCTGGAAGAAGAGTTTGTTCAGTTTGGACTCCTGGTTTGACCTCCTCGTGATGAGGCCCCACGTCGAGGTTGCTTGTTGGCTGCTGCTGTCCGCTCTTGGACAGATTCACCCGGTGGCTGCTGGTTGTTCAGGGAGGTGCTGCCGGGGCAGAGATTTGAGCTGTTCGGCCACAGGCTGGAGGACGGATCGCGTGTACGGGAAGTGCTACTGTGACGAGGACTGCGTCAAAACCAAGGACTGCTGCTTCGACTACTCCACAGAGTGTCCAGGTGAGCGATGAGGGGGAACGCAAGCGAATCACAGAAGAGCTCAACACAACACCACTCTGAGATAAACTGAGCTGAATTAGAAGGAAATACAGGTAGTCCCCGACTTACGAGTGCTCTTACTTACGAGGTCCCGGACTTACGAGCATGCATCTCATTAAAAAATATTTATTTATTTTTTTTACTTTTTTTTTTTTTAATAAATGAATACATGTACAGTACTGGACAGTCACCAAGCACTTAGCCTATCCTAACACAGTTTTTAAAGATGAAGGAGTGAGTTGAATTGTCTCCCTTTCACATAAAGGGAGCTAGCTCCCTTTATGGGAATGGAGCCTGCAGGGAGGAGGGAGACAATTCAACTGACTCCTTAACTGTGTTAGGATAGGCTAAGTGCTTGGTGACTGTACAGTACTGTACATTTATCTATTTATAAATAAAAAACAATAAAAAATAAAAATACTGTATATACTGTATATTTTTAATAAATAGATAAATGTACAGTACTGTACAGTCACCAAGCACTTAGCCTATCCTAACACAGTTTTTAAAGATGAAGGAGTCAGTTGAATTGTCTCCCTCCTCCCTGCAGGCTCCATTCCCATAAAGGGAGCTTAGCTCCCTTTATGTGAAAGGGAGACAATTCAACTTATTCCTTCATCTTTAAAAACTGTGTTAGGATAGGCTAAGTGCTTGGTGACTGTCCAGTACTGTACATGTATTCATTTATAAAAAAAAAAAAAAAAAAAAAATAAAAAAATAAAATATATATATATATATATTT
>JBBPBX010043190.1:0-13289 GCA_038048925.1 Garcialebias charrua | reverse complement strand
CACACATATATATATATACCGTATAAATATATATGTATATAGACATGAATGGGAGAGCATTCCTATTTTTAAACTTGAGAAACTGGTCTCCTCTGTCCCCAGATGTCTGTTGAGTGTTGTAAGAAGGGGGGATGCCACACGGTGGTAAAAATGGACTTGTCCCAACTTTTTTGGGATTTGTTGACGCCATGAAATTTGGAAACAGATTTTTCCCTTAAAATGATATTCTTTCAGTTTAAACTTTTGATCTGTGATTTGTGTTCTATTCTGAATAGATTAATAACTTAAGACTTATCTTTTCAAACAGGCTTATGGTTAATTGTACTTATTGGTTTTAGAGTTTATCATGTGTAACCTTTTTGTATAGCATGTTTTAAGTGTATAATTTTAGTATGATTTTATTATGTGTATTTCTTTTGTAAAGCACTTTGTGATTTTATATCTGTGAAAGGTGCTATATAAATAAAGTTTACTCACTTAATGTTGGCACCTCGTCATCATTGCATTCAGTTTTTATTCACAATTTGTTTAGTGTCCCAACTTTTTTGGAATCTGTCATTATGTTCTCAGATTACCCAATAGAAGAAAATTAATTAGTTTTATAACTATTTGGAGCTTGTAGATTGTTTTTGATCCACCTGTGCTTCAAATGAGCTTTAACACAGCAGTTAAAGCTCAGAGTACGATAAGAAAAACTCTGAAGAGCCCGTAAACATTCATCAAAACTGGTCCACGTCTTTGTTTTACTGCAACGTAATCCCCATCGGTTAAATTCGCCCTTGTCTAAAAGGTAATTTACTGCCTAATTTTTATTCAAATATATGCAGATTCAACCATACTTCCAAACAAATGTTGGCTCCAACACAACAGGAAGCATACATAGGAGAAACTACTGTATTCATCAACACTGAAGTAATCTTTTACAAAAAGCATTCTTGCTAGCAGCTTTTTGATGATCAATTTCAAAACTTGCCACAACAAAGAACACGTTTAACAGACAACAAAAGGGAAACAATTTAATTAATTTACACAGACTTTAATCTTTGTATTTACAGATGAATCACTGACATTTTATCTGTTGATTTAATTAAGGTGATGCAACATTTTTCCAGACTTGTCACAGGTTGTGTTACTACAGAACATCGTTTTCCTTTGTTTGCTTTCGGTTTTAAAAAACAAGAATTCAAATGTATCCCTGTTGGAGGCCTAAACCAAATAAAAGTTTTTTTTTTTTAATGTGAGGGAGAAGAACAGGTGAAGGAAGCTATGTCGAGCCACATGTGGCAAAGGGAGGTGGGGGATCTCCTGCAGGAGCTGTTGACAGCTGAGGGGCAAACGGGATGATGATGATGGCTACTGTGCGAACACTTTAAAGACACTTATGAGCCGCTTTCCAGAACAAAGAATAAGCCGACCTAGATAGTGCACTACAATACATGCTCAATTCATGCATAACAGCACAAAAAGGCGTTTTTTCATCTTTTGATACTTATTTTACCTAAAAATGAACTATGCTCACAATGCAATACTTTGCTAGCAAGATATGTTCAGTACCGGTAATCAGCATCTTGCGTCAATGTCAGAAAACTCTTTTAAACTATAGTGCCCTGTTCTGGTAAAGAGTAACCTCATTACAAATGAGTGTGAATTTTGTTTATAGAGCTTTAAAAAAAAAAAAAAACATACGTCTGACTTAATCCCCATTTTGAAAACAGGCCCAAAGTGTTTTGAAAGAGAACCAGGTGGGGGGAAAAAAGCCCTGAAAGGGTTGATTCTCTTCAACAAAAAGGTTTTCAGAAAAAAAAAAAAAATAATGCACTGCATAGGCAAAGGTGCGCCGCTGACAGCCACTTTTTGGACAAAGCCAGAAATCTGGGAGAAACAGTGAGAGATGCGGGTGAAGACTTAAGTCTAGTCTGCTTCAGAAGAGGGTAAGATGAGGTTGGATTTCAGGTTTAAGTGCCGGGTGGAATGTTGAATGAACTTGAAAAAATAGAGCTGACGGCAGAAGATTGAAGTGTGGTGCAGCAGGGGTGACAGAAACGTCACACAGTGAGGAATAAAGGGAGGATGGAGTGTGTCCATTGTAAAACAGAGGGGTAGGATGGAGCAAGACACGCCTTCACACAGCAGGAGTTTGGAGGAGAGTGTGTTTGTGTTGAGAGAGATGGAAAGGCTGTCAGAATTCAGTTGCTGAGCAGGAGCTCTGTCGACGTCTCCACATCCCAGGATTTTGACGACAACGCCACTATAACTGCATTCTGTGGGTAGAAACAAAACATTCAGCAGTCCATTCTGCAGTTCGGCGCACAGCAGGGGGCGGCAGAGAACAGAAGTTTACATACTTTTTCAAAGCCCATGGCACAGAGTTTGTCTATTTTGCGTGTGTACTCCGGACTGGAGACGGGAGCGCCTGCGTAGACGTGAGACCAGAGTCTCGCCGTCTGTTTAAACATCTCTGGATTCTGCTTGTACTGAGTGAGGAACAAACAGGAAAAACAGAAGAATGCTTGTTGAAAAGAAATTCAGCATAACACTATCAACAGTTGCAAGATAGAATAATTGTGTTTACAATAAATTAAGTTGTAGAGATTTGGATTTGCCTTCCCTTTTTTTAAATTCTGAAATTACTCAAAAAATCATTGCCACCAGTTCTGAATGCNGCTCTACCACTACCAACGGGTATCTTGCTCTGTTGCTGTTCCACTGTTCCTTTCAACGGATTGCCCCTCAAAAAACCTGGCTACGCCCATGTAAAACAAGCTGATTTGTAATCAGTTAACAAAAATTTAACTCAGAAACACTAATATATATATTCAGCTAACACATTTTTTTTGGCGTTTCTGTAGTTATATTTTAATGAAATTCAGCTCGCGCTGAAAGGCGCAAACAAAAAACGCCCACAAACTTTGAACCAATCACACGCTCCGAGCCGCAACCTCCGCGTCGAGGAGTTCTGACAGGGGGCCATGTACAAGACAGTTGTCACCGGGGGATCGCAGCGGGAGTGCGGACGGAAGTTGCGCAACCTTTTTTCACTCAACGGGGGCCGGGTAAAAGACGTGCGACAAGAAGTATAAACCAGCCTTAAGTGTAGAACCACTAGACTGAGGAACAGCTTCTACCCTGAGGCTATTAGACTGTGTTGATGTCACAGAACAGTAATCTCCTTCACATTCCGAGAACCAAATTAAGGACCATGGGAGACCGGGCTTTCAGTGTGGCTGCCCCCCGCCTGTGGAACTCTCTTCCTGACTGTCTGAGAGCCCCACAGTCTGTGGTTGACTTTAAGAGCGGCTTGAAGACCTTTCTTTTCAACCGAGCATACTCTACCTCCTCATGATTCTACTTTTGATCTTAGTTGATACTGTTATTGATTTTACTTGTTTTATTACTTGTTTTATTGACATTTAATTCTGTTGCACCTTGTAGCACTTTGAGATTTTCATTAATGAAAAGTGCGTTATAAATTGAATTCATTATTATTATTATTATTATTATTATTATTATTATTATTATGAATATCTAACCTGAATAATCACTGTGAAATATCACATCATGTTGCTGCTGATCTGTTTCCTATTGCTGCTGATCTGTTTCCTGCTGATGTGTTCATTTGTGTTCATCTGCTCATACAGATTCATGTTCGTGCTGCTGTTTGGAGTAATGTTTTTCTATGATATTAGTGCTTAGTGTATTTTTAGTTGATGTTTTTCTTAGTTCACATCTTAGATGTTATTACTGTTTTTCTTTTACTTTTGGGGAGGAAACTGGAGTACCCGGAGGAAACCCATGCATGTACAGAGAGAACACGTAAACTCCACCTAGAATGGCCCCTGATTGGGATTTGAACCGGCAACCTTCTCACTGAGAGGCACCAGCTCTACCAACTGAGTCACTTTGATCACAGTCTTTTTAAATGCACAATTGTCACACAAGACGCTTGAGATTTGGGAACTCAGGCTAAAACTCTAGTTTCAGGAAACAACACAGCACAATAACTGCTTCGGTGAATAAGTATTGTAAGCTCAATCATCCAGGTAGCCTTCACTGCTGTTTCAAGCCAACTTCCTGTTGGAATCTCAAAAGTTGGCTTTTGAAATGCTTCGCTGAAGGTTTTTAATGACGTTGTTGAAGCATTGGATGCCAAGGATTATTGTGCTGCACTTTTCTTAGACCTGTCTAAAGCTTTTGACACTATGGATCATAACATATTGTGTCATAAGCTCTCAGAAATCGGTTTCTCAGATCACACCATTGGTTGGTTTTCTAACTATCTTTCCGATCGGAGGCAATGTGTTCAACATAACGGTACTTCTTCCAGCTATTTAACAGTTAAAAATGGTGTACCACAAGGCTCAGTCTTAGGACCAACCCTCTTTACAATCTACATAGCTAATGTAGGTCAGAGCATCCCTGATGCATCCTTACATTTCTATGCTGATGATACAGTTGTTTATTGTCGAGCTAAAACAGTAGCTAAGGCTTTCCAGCTTTTGCAATCCGCTTTTGACATCATCCAGTCAGATTTGTTCCATCTCAAACTTGTCCTAAATGCTGATAAAACAAAGGGATGTTGTTTTCAGACAGGAAGTCGGTCCCAGCAGTTCTTCCTCTGATTTTATCCTCAAATGGTGTCCCTATTGAGTTTGTTGATTCCTTTAAATATTTGGGTATCTTGGTCGATTCGCTAGTAAAGAAACTGAAAGTTAAACTGGGTTTCTTTTTCAAAAATGGATCCTGTCTAATTCTGAATGCTAAGAAACTTCTTGTAACTGCGACTTTCCTTCCCTCCATTGACTATTGTGACATTATTTACATGAACACGTTTACAAGCACCCTGCAAATGTTGGATGCTGTCTATCATGGTGCACTAAGATTCATAACTGGCTGTAACTACCATACCCACCACTGCACCCTGTATTCACTGGTTAACTGGACATCATTAACTTCACGCAGACTCTTCCACTGGTACATTTTCATCTTTAAATCACTTCTTGGTCTGCTGCCCTCATACATCTCCTCCTACATGTCTCTGTGTGAGTGCAGCTACAGCGTGCGCTCTCAGGACATGATTACCTGCAGTGTTCCCTCAGTGAGGACTGAACTTGGAAAAAGGACCTTCTCCTACTCTGCTCCTGTTTCCTGGAATATCTTACAAAAAGACCTGAAGCTCTCGACCTTGACCTCTCTAAATGGTTTTAAACATCTGCTAAATTCATGGCAAAAACCAATGCAGACATGTTCCTGTTTTTAGTTTTCTACATCACCTCACATCCTAGCTATTTTTGCTTCTTTTTTCAATACCATTTTATTTCACTTGTTCTTCTCAATTTGTATGGTTTCTTTTATGTTTGTCTATTGTTGTCATTGTTGTCCACTGTTGTCATCACTCTTTGTTAAAATCGGGGCTCTCTTGTAAATGAGTCCCAGAGGCTCAATAGGATTAACCCGTATAAATAAATGAAAAAAGTATCAAAAGGCTAGCAAAATGACAAAAGTAGCAAGAAGCTAACTAGAAGCTAAAAGCAACAAATGGCTAGCTAAATATTAAAAGTAGTAGAATGGTAGCTACAACCTAAAAGTAGTAGAAGACAAAATTAAAGCAAGTTTGCTGAAGCAGATTTTAGAAATTACCGTGAAGGAATTAAATGATCTTAATGTATATCTATGGGGAAAATATTTGTAGCTAAATTTAAATATTTTGAACAGCATGAAAGTCCCAACACCTGTCTCTTGGAAGAGCTGAACATTTTGATGTATGAATGGTTGAAATAGCACAAAGTGTGCAAAGTAGTTGGATACAGAAAAGATCTTCTGATGCTTATCTGTTCATTAGTTTGTGTTTGTTTTCTCAAAGGCGTTTTCAGAGGCCACAGCTTCAACCTTTGACTACACTCTGAAGGAGAAGCCTCCCTTCACCCTCAGGAACGCCCTAGGGATTCCTCTAATTGTGCAGCACAGTGCCAACTTGAAGCCAGTTGGAGATCCAGCTCGGGGAAAACTTCACGAGCTGCCGGTGGACCAGAGTGTGGACCTGGTCCACTCTGTGTTTGAGTCATCATTCAGAGGAAAACTTTCAGCTCTTCAGCGCCAAGAGAGCTGCCTGTTCAACCTCACAATCGGTCAGCGCCCCTCACTCTCGCTTCGTTTATACTCCAGCAGACAAACTAATGAAGCTGTGTCTGTGAAACTGCAGTGCCCTCCGGATACAGCGAGATCGCCAACGTAGCTGTGGACAAACCGGGTCGGCGCCTCTTCAACATCCGTGGTCCAGTGCTGCAGGAGGCGGTTTCTGTGCTGGTGCAGATAGATGCTGCTGAGGGCAACAAAGTCATCACAGTTCGCTCACCACTGCAGGTCTGAACTGTATGAATCCACACTGAGCTGAAATCAGACTGGATCATTACAACCTCCGTTCCAGTAAAGTTAAGATGTATAAAATAAATAAAAACAGAATGTGTTCTGTTTTTATTTACGTTTTACACAAGGTCGTATCTTTGTCAGGTTTGGGGTTGTATGTAATCCTCCTTCATAACTGCTGTTTGTGTTTTCAGATAAAGAATCACTTCTCTGTGCCCTTTGCAGTCCTGAAGTATTGTCCAAAAGCTAGGAGTCTGCAGAGTGTGGGAACAGCTGAACCTGAGAAAGAGTTCCACGTCACGTTGGAATCATACAGGTATCATCATGGGTACACCCTGCAGCTTTGTACTGGTGTCACTTTGGTTTACAGTAGTTTCAGTCATTTGACATCTGCCGAGTTTAATGAGTGTTGTGTTCACATAAGAGCAATGTAAAAAAGTTCCATCACAAAATGTCCTGCAGAGCTCAGCTGTTCGTACGTCCAGGGGGACTTTTAGACGGTCAGTATGGTCCGTCCTCCAGCTGTGTGTCCTGGAAGGAGCAGGTGCATCAAAGTTTAGAAGTCCGCTCGGTGCTGCAGTGTCCTGCATCTGACAGCAGCCTGCTGCCCCTAATGGTCAGCACGCTGGCCATCCCTGATGACCTGCGGCACATCACCAGCCACGGTGAGCAAGACTGGGACCCTGCCTACATCATCCACCTACACCCTGTGGCCACACTTCGCAACCTGCTCCCCTACACAGTCCGCTACATGATGGAGGTAATGCAACAATGGCTAAAACTATTCAGGAAACAAAATACAGTACAATACAAGATCTAAAAATACCGTAATCAGCCATAACATGATGACTTCCTGATAAAAATGGGTAGGTTTCATTTGTTCTGTAAAGTCCGTGCTTACCCTCCAGACTCCTGTAAACCACTCAAGGGCTGCCATGTTTTCCTTTGATGGTATGCTGCAAACTGTTTAAACTTCAAAAGGACTGCAGTAAATCTCTCTAAAACTTTACAAATCTGATGTTAACCTCTCTAAACTTCAGAAGGTGTGCGGCAAACCTTTGTAAGCTTTAAAGGACTGTTGTAAATCTCTAAAGTTTGGAAGGAGTACAATAAACATCGGTACATTTCTGAAGGACTGCAGTAAACATCTGAGTCTGCAGTTAACCGTTGTAAACTTCTGAAAAACTGCAGTAAACATCTGAGTCTGCAGTTAACCGTTGTAAACTTCTGAAAAACTGCTGTAAACATCTGCAAACTTCTGAAGGACTGCAGTAAACATCTGTAAACTTCTATAGGTCTGCAGTAAACATCTGTAAACTTCTGAAGGACTGCAGTAAACATCTGTAAACTTCTATAGGTCTGCAGTAAACATCTGTAAACTTCTGAAGGACTGCAGTAAACATCTGTAAACTTCTGAAGGACTGAAGTAAACATCTGTAAACTCCTGAAGGACTGCAGTAAACCTCTTAAGGTTTACTGCAAACCTATGTAATCTTCTATAGGTCTGCAGTGAACATACAGTATGTAAACTTCTGAGGAACTGCAGTAAACAATTCAATTCAGTTCAATTCAGTTTATTTATATAGCGCCAAGTCACATCAGTCATCTCAGGGCACTGAACATAAATATTGATATATAAAATAAGTTAACATTCATATATAAAAATAATAATTTGACATTATTAATAATAAATAATAATAATCATTTTATTTAAAAGCGCCTTTCAGGACACCCAAGGACACTTCACAGCAAGAAACAAAACAAACACAGTTGAAACATCAGTAGGAACAAATTGAAATATAGAATAAATAAAGAATATAAAATACAAAATAATATAAAATACATTTAGTAAAGTTAATGATAAGCTAGTCTAAAGAGATGTGTTTTCAGAGCAGTCTTGAACAGAGAAAGGGAGGTGGTGTTTCGAAGGTCTGGCGGTAGAGCGTTCCAGAGGTGAGGGGCAGAGCAGGTGAAGGCCCTGCTCCCCATGGTGGAGAGGCGGGCAGAGGGTACATGGAGATGTAGCGAAGAGGAGGATCTGAGAGAGCGTGATGGGATGGAGATTTGTAGGAGGTCAGATAGATAAGGAGGGGCAAGGTTGTGGATAGCTTTGAACGTGAGAAGTAGAATTTTGAAGATGATGCGTGATTTAACCGGGAGCCAGTGGAGCTGCTGCAGGACAGGAGTGATGTGGTTATAGTAGGAGGTTTGAGTGATGACACGGGCAGCTGAGTTCTGGACCATCTGTAACTTGTGGAGAGATTTGTTGGGGAGGCCATAGAGAAGGGAGTTGCAGTAATCGATACGGGAAGTCACAAGACTGTGCACCAGGATGGCTGTAGAGCGGGGTGTGAGAGAAGGACGGAGACGGTTAATATTACGGAGGTGGAACTAGGCAGACAGAGTAACATCGTTTGGAGTTTGGTTTTGTTGGTTTTGTTTTTGTTAACACATTTGTAAATTTTTGAAGGAGTGCAGTAAACCGTAAACATCTGAAAGACCGCATTAAATCTCTGTAAACTTCTATAGAGCTGTAGTAAGCATGTACATTTCTTAATGGCTGCAATAAACCTCTGAAAGTCTGCTTTAAACCTCTGTAAACCTCTGTAGGTCTGCAGTGAACATTTGTACACTTCTGAGTGACTGCAGTAAACCTCTGTAAATGTCTGAAATGTGTCATGGTCCTCTGAAGGTCTACCAAAGTCCTCCAAAGGTAATTACTGGTCTGAAGGTTCGGAACTTTCAGATGGTGGCTCCTGAGCGTTGTGATGACCCGTGTGCATCCACACAGAACTTTTTCAGCAGTTTTGAATTACAGCAGCCCTTCTGTTGGATCAGAACAACATAAGCCAGCCTTCACCTCCAACATTAATCATTGCTCCTTGGTTCTGGTTGTTTGCGTTTCCTTCTTTAGAACAAAATAATGTTATTGCACCATTTGTCACCAGTGGTCATACTGTTATGGCTGGTTTGGTTATTTTGTTTGTTTTGTTTGTTTTGATTTGTGAGAAAGCAACTTTGTTTCTGTTGTCTTTTGTGAAAATGTTCTGAATCTTAGGGATTTCATTTGTCGGGGTTTCTTTCCTCAGAACTCAGCAGATTTTCATGAGCTTCAAGAAGGCAGCACTTCAGACCTGCTGAATGCTCGAATCTCAGGTGAAATCGTTTCTTTAGCACTGATCCAGTATCAGGGGCGCGACTGGCATGGACACATTAAGATCAGTCAGAACATGGAAGAGTTTTTTGTGGTGTGCCTGGCCTGTGACTCAGAAAGCAGTATGACAGCAGATGTGAGCGTTCATGTTTCCAAGACAACAAGCCGCCTGGTGATGTCACTCTTCAGCCCATACTGGATCATCAACAAGACTTCCAGAGTGCTTCAGTACCAATCTGAAAATGTCAGTTTCAAGCACCCTGCTGAGTACAGAGATGTCATTCTGTTCTCCTTTAAGAAGACCAACCTGTTCAGCAAGAGCAAGGTGAGACACCCAGACAGGAACTAACTGCATTTAATTAGGCCAGAGCAGTGAAGCGCTGCGCTCTGCGCGCTGCAAAGGCCTATTGTAATCGTAGTGGTCAAGGCCCGAGCAGCAATTTTTCCGCAAATGAATTGGCTTTTTGGGGGCCTTAACATATCCCAAAGCTCAACATATTTGGTGGACACATCAAGACTGTGAAATTGTACGTATTTTAAGGGTGTCGAAAAAATCGCAACAGAAACGGCTAAAGAACACCACCTGGAAATTTTCAAAATACCCTCCGCATTAACCTTAGTTTGTTGTAGAAGCAGGAAATTTGGTACACTTGTCCAATTCCCCAAGATGCACAGAAAACCTTTTGGCACCAACGTTGTACGATAAACAGGAAGGCCGTCCCAAATTTCACACCTTTTTTTGGTGATTTACAGCCTCGGCATTTGAACTCCTCCTCCTAGGGATTTTGCTCAATCGGTTTCAAACCCGGCTGGTTTGTTCATAAGGTATGGGGGACAAAATGTTACCTAAACGATTTGTTTTGGAGCATGATGAAGGGGCGGGGCCAGACCTCAAAGTTTGACATCTCGCCATGAAAAACGAAATGCTAACAGCACCTTCATGAAAACTGTCTGAGACGTCAAACATTCTGTGATTGATCCACATCCGCTCCCCTGTAAAATTGAAAACTGTCAAATCATGACATCACTTAAGCAACGCCCCCTGACAACAGGAAGTCTAAAGTTTTACGTTGAACAGTCCCTATCTGACCCCTGTTACCTAATCAGCATGATAGTGTGTCCAGTGACCGAAAACATGTTGATGTAACTTGCTTTACAACACTGACAGTTTTGGGTGTAGCATGTGGGCGTCGCGACGTGGCAAAGTAAGACATAACGCCGGCGCCATACGTTTGGCTCTAAATTCCACAGATTTGAACTGAGGTGTACCAAAATCAGTATGATCGATCATTATGCACCCCTTAAACAGGAATCCATGATAATTGGCCAACAGCCTCCACAGCGCCCCTTACAATATTTAAAAACCTCAGCCCCAAGCCATTTTTTCCCAGATAATTCTGAAACTCTGTAAACTTCTGTATCTTATCAGGATCTATGAAAAAGTCTCTTGGAGCCCTAGTCCAAAACCAACAGGAAGTTGGCCATTTGGGGTCAAAGGGTCATTTTTAGGAGTTTCTAATTGCGGATTTTAACAAATTCCTCCTAGGGATTTTGAAGGATTGCCTTCAAACTTGGTTAATGTGCCCTTAACACGTTGGGGAGTCAAAGTTACCTAAAACGTGCATTTTCGTATATGCTAAAGGGGCGTGGCCAGGCCTCAAAGTTGCGCTTCATGCCGTACATTTCCAAACGCTATAAGTTTCACTTTGAAAGACCGAAATGCACCAAATTTGGCACGAGTCATCCCTTTTGGATGCTCGATGATCCTCTTTGGCATATTCTGATGTCATCAAAGCACCGCCCCCTCAGAACAGGAAGTCACTTCTTTTTTTTGGAATGCTCCCTCTCAGACACCCTTGACCTAATCAGGATGATCCTGTGTTAAAAGACATATAACAAGTTAGTCTGACTAACTTTAAATTACAAACAGTTTTTGCTGGAGGATATGGGTGTGGCGGTGTGATAAATTCAGAAGTGACGCCGTAGCCATATGTTAGGCTCTATATTCCACAGATTTGAACTGAGGTGCACCAAAATCACTAAGATTTTTTGTCATAATCCATCCCTTAAACATGAATCCATGATAAGTGACCAATAGCCTCCATAGCGCCCCCTACATTATTCCTAAACTTATTTCTCTGTGATACATCATCCAGTCTGAACCAGATTTATTGTGCATCATCAGTGAGCACTTCTAGACACATTGATGTTGTGGTTTAACTTATGACTCCAGTGTGCCCCTTACATTATGCCAACGGTTATATCTCAGTGATACATCATCCAATCTGAGCCAGAGTTTTGGTGTGTCATCTGTGAGTATTTCTAAACAGATTGCTATTGTTGTTTAGCATTTGACTCAAGTGCACCCACTAGATTTCTCAAACTGTTATATCTCAGTGATATATCATCTGATCTGTACCAGATTTATTGTACGCCAGGTTTTTGGTGTGTCATCTGTGAGTACTTCTACACACATTGGTATTGTTTAAAATTTTACTCCACTGCACCCCTTGCATTATTCCAACAGTTATATCTCAGTGATACATCATCCGAAATACGCCACAATTATTGGAAGTCATCAGTGAGCACTTCTAGACACATTGGTGTTGTTGTTTAACATTTCACTCCAGTGCGCCCCCTAGATTATTACAAGAGTTATATCAGTGATACATCAAACGATCTGCACCAGATTTATTGTGCGTCATCAGTGAGCACTTGTATACACATTGGTAATGTTCTTTAACATTTGACTCCAGTGCGCCCCTACATTATTCCAGCAGTTTTATCTCAGTAATACATCATCTGACACATTGGTATTGTTGTTTAACTTTTGACTCCAGTGCAATCCCTAGATTTTTCCACCAGTTATCTCAGTGATATGTCATCTGATATGCATCTGATTTTTTTGTGCTTCATCAGTAAGCACTTCTAGACACAGTGGGATTGTTGATTCATGACATCACTTAAGCCCCAC
Organism: Garcialebias charrua; assembly: GCA_038048925.1. Taxonomy (NCBI): domain Eukaryota; kingdom Metazoa; phylum Chordata; class Actinopteri; order Cyprinodontiformes; family Rivulidae; genus Garcialebias; species Garcialebias charrua. The sequence goes on along the minus strand of JBBPBX010043190.1, from coordinate 798 downwards.
CCACTCAGAGAAAAAACTGTCAATTATTGGTTAACTCTTCCAGCTTCGCACTGTGTAAGATATAAGACTGAAACTGTATTCACTAATTGTTGATTACCGCACATGACTTGTTGAAAAGCATAAAGGAGTGCTCGTCAAACATTCACCACAAAACGGGAAGTCACAATAACTCATGTCTGGAATGACGGATTTTGGCCAAACTTGTAAGGCTTGCAGCTGGAATCGTACCAATGTGGATGGAAGGTGATTTTGAAGGTTCGGCATATGCGCATCCTGGTGGACGCGAGCGGGAATGGAATGACAGCAGTCACAATTGCGACTGGGAGGCGTTGCTGGAGCCTCGGACGTCGCAGGTGATGTTGAAGATTTGGCAAATGTGCACCTTGGTGAATGGGTGCGGGATAGACTCAAGAGCGTTCGAATGGCGACTAAGTGGACTAGCTGGAGCTCCCACGATCGCCGTAAGGCCGGAGCCACGCTTTGTTGCGAGGGCCTCAATGCTGCTTGCAGCTTTAATTCACTTTTTGTGTCAAGTCCAAATATGTTTTATGTTTTCAAATAAAGATGTGTTACTATTTTAACTAATATTTTATATTGATTTATTGAGATCACTCTGGTGAAAAAAATAGAAAGATTAAAGATTTAATTGTTTTTAATTGTTTTCACTTTTTGACATTTGTCCAAATGTTAGGAATAAAGATGTGATGTCAATATTAAAGTGAAAATGTTGTGATCAGAATTTAAATGTGAAGAACTAAGTCATAATATTAATACTGTATATATATGTGTGTGTGTATA
>JBBPBX010043189.1:0-16210 GCA_038048925.1 Garcialebias charrua | reverse complement strand
TTATCTTCAGTGATAAGAACAAGATCTCAGATACAAGCAGTCATTCTAGAATTGCTTCTCTCAAGGTGGCTGCATGTTGGAGCAGCTCCTTTACTTTGATTCTGAGATTTTGCTTTTGGAAACTTTAATTCCTCTTTTTCTGGATGTAAATTACATTTTTTTGGATGATTGTTTCCTCTGGTATCAGATGCTGTGCAGCTGGAAGGATTTTTACTGAAACTTTTTAAAGTTTTGGACATTTGTTATGATGCGTAACCATGGCAACAAGGCAGTTTTTCTACAACTAACAGCAAAGCCCTAGAGAGAGAGAGTTCCGACACTCTTTGAACTCGCCGACAGGCGGTCACGTGGTTCATGTAGCTCTCAATTGTTCCAAACAGCTCGTCGCTGTCAGTCAATTTGAGCAGCTACTGGCGCAACATGACACAAAAAAACGACTTTTCTTACTTTGTCCAGCGTTTTTCAGTAATTATTGAGCCGTAACAAACTGACATTCCTTCTACCATTCTCCTCTTTATTTCTTATCCTGCAGCTCCACCTAGTGGCGTGAGCACTACACTATGCATTTTTTCTTAAGCATTTTTAGACGTTTTAAACGCTTCACAAGGGCAAAAGAAAATTGTATTTTCATCAACTTACCGGAGAAAACACGTCTGAAACATCAAGAATGAACTACGTTTGATGCTAGCAGCGCTGCTGTTTGGAACAGTTTAGTGGAACAAATCGCCCCATTAGATATCTTATGAATCGCCCCCTCCATGACCCACGTGACTTCCGCATTCCATTCTTACAATGGGAGTCTATGGAAGTGTCGGAACTCTCTCTTTATATGGCTCTGGTCTGGACCAGAGCCATATATATATAGAGAGTTCTGACACTCTTTGATCTCGCCGACAGGCGGTCAATCGTTCCAAACTATGGCTATGGAAACCTTGTGGAGCTGCGCCCTCTGGCGGCGACGGAGCGCTACTGCAGGCAGCTTCAGACTGTAACCAGAGCCATGGAACAAATCGCCCCCTCCATGACCCACGTGACTTCCGCATTCCATTCTTACAATGGAACTCTATGGAAGTGTCGCAACTCTCACTTTATATGGCTCTGGTCTGGACCTGATGTTACCATGGTTACAGTCTGACGCTGCCTGCAGTAGCGCTCCGTCGCCACCAGAGGGCGCAGCTCCACAAGGTTTCCATAGCCGTAGTTTGGAACGATTGAGAGCTGCATGAACCACGTGACAGCCTGTCGGCGAGTTCAAAGGGTGTCGCAACTCTCTCTCTCTAGGGCTCTGGTCCAGACCAGAGCCATGGAACGAATCGCCCCCTCCATGATGACCCACGTGACTTCCGCATTCCATTCTTACAATGGGAGTCTATGGAAGTGTCGCAACTCTCTCTATATATGGCTCTGACTAACAGCAGCTGGTTAACATCTCAAAAGCTCAAATAATATCTCAACTACAGCCCCAAATCTCAAATGAGTTGAAAAGGATGTTCTGTGGATGCATTCTCATCTACCTGCTGGCTGTGCTCGAGATCCTGACCACTGAGATCCTGGAACTAGCAGGAAACACGGCTCATGACAGCAGGAGGACAGGCTCGTCCCTCTGCACCTACAGTTGGCTGTCCGCAGCGACAAGGAGCTGGGCAGACTGCTGGGAGGAGTGGTGGCCATCGCTCTGGGAGGAGTGGTGGCCATCGCTCTGGGAGGAGTTCTACCCAGCATACGGGTGGTCCTACAGTCCGGGGGAACTGAGAGGCCAGCTGAATCTGGATGGACGGATCGGACGGCATTTGCAGCCAGTTTCTTAGGATCCACTGTGGGATGGACATTTTATAAGAGATCCTTCCTACCTACAGCCATTAGTATCTGTAACATCTCTTAATGACACGAGGATAATGAGTTACAACAAATAATTTCCCTTTGGGATTAATAAAGTATTTTTGAATTGAATTGAAAACGAGCTTCCTTCTTAGGGTGGCCGGGTTCAGCCTTAAAGAGGAACTTACCCCCAAATTAACTTTTTTTTATCTGATAAACTCCCTAGAATGTGTGTAAAATGTTGTATAGCACTATGTCTGTGTTAATTTTCATGTTTTTGTGCGTATTTGTTTAAATCTGCAATATTTGGTCTAAAAAAGTGTTTACACTAATCCTATGGGTTGAACTGTGGTACTGCAGTCTAATTTTCTTATTGGTCAACGACTGTTCACTCTGACGTGTCTTGTACACTCTGTCGTCACATTCTCTGCTGCATGAGTATAAAAGGTTCAAGCAGAGCCACTCCCCTGCAGAGATCGGGGGCAATAGCAACGTAGCATTAGCGTTGTGAGTGTGATGTTTCACTGCACGCTTAAAGCCCAACACCCACCATGTTTTCAAATTGCATCGCCATTAATATTTATTAGTTTATTTAAAAATAATACAGGAGCGTTTACTTATATTGTGGAGAAATAACACTAAATGTGTTATTTCATGATTTATAGCAGATTTTAGCATGCAGCTCCGGGAAAATCTGCCCCTCTCCATATATGGGCATTCACTTGGGCATTCACGTCACCAGAGTGACGCCTTGGAGTTACAGGCGAGCAGAGGAAAAGAAAAAGGAAGCATTTTTAAATATTCCCTAAAGCTGCCTGTTGATTAATCCTGCTGTCGCTCACTCATATTCTGAGCGAGCATCCACTTAGACATACTAGTTTAATTCGTTTGATCGCGACAAATTCATTCATTTCCGCATCGACTTTTTATTCTCTCGCCCCGTGATGAGAAAGGCACCCAGAGCCAGCCTCGCAGCTGAGCTCTGCCCGCGCGCATGCTTCACGACCCGTGCTGCTGCAACAAGGCTGACGAGAGATAAGAGCAGATACATACACTCGAGGGAGCAAATTACACCGGCACGAGGAACTTCAAAGGAACGAGGAACCAGAGACGCGCGCGGCTCGCGGCTCGCTCCAGAATGAATGAGAGCAGCAAAAGGTCCGCAGCGGTGTTATAAAATAAATAATAAATAAAATCAGAGCGCTGGTCCATATACACACAAATGGAAATGGAAATATGCAGGAAATATGCAGTTTTAACGCACTCTCTCTCATAAACCTCCATGGAAACTCACTCCTACCTTCTGCCTTCTGGGTGGAGATCCATGTAACAAGAGGCATGACCCTTCGGGACTATTCGGCCAGGTTTCCGGATTCATTCGGGAGTGGGTTTTTTTTTTTTTTTTTTTAACCCTCGCCTGGCCCAAATGCAAAAATGAAAATAAAATTCATAAAATACTACAGTAATTCTCCAATATGGTGAATTGTTACTGTCACGGTGGGTGTTGTCCTTTAATAAACATACTGTTTTGGAGCTGATGTCGCTTTATTGCTTAAACCGCACAATACACTTTCTCATACAGCACTAGGGCTGAACGATTTTGGAAAATAATCTAATTGCGATTTTTTTTCTATTAATTGCGATTGCGATTTAAAATGCGATTTTTTTTTATACCTTCTCAAGTATTTTTCAACAAACAGAAGCAATAAATCAATCTGTTTAATAATAAACAATGTCAGATTTATTTAAAGCAGAGATTACAATAAAGCAAACAAATCTATGCCTTTTCTTTTCACCATTTCTATTTTTTCTTGTTTCATAAACATAATAGTAAACATGTTAAGTGAACTTCCTAACTACTGTCTGAACTTCACATGACAGTTAATAAATAAATGTAAAAAATTAGATATAAAAAAATTTAAACTTACTGCTTTCCAGCCAGTAACATCATAAAAAATAAAGTGCAAAAAACAGAGAATCTGCTTTAACCAACTCGTTCTGGGAATTCAAACTCAGTGAACACAAAATAAACTAGTATCTGTTCTTATTAAATGTTTTAGATGTAAAAAAAAAAAAACTCTTGGAACAATAATGTAAACATTATAGTGTCAGTAACAGCAGGATGCAGAGCCTTGTGAACAGACTCCAACACCTCAAAATCCTGCCAGGTTGGGATAAGGGAGCGTGCATAACGGTCACCTGACAGCACCTGAGAAATGGCTTTGAGCTGCTCTAGCACCCTGGCAATCATTTCTTTGGATCCCCATCTTGTTGGACATTCAGTGATGAGGCTGTGTTCAGAAAGTTTGAGGCTGTATTCAGGAAGTTTGAGCTCCCTCTGTGCTTCAGTCATTGCTGCCTTCTTCCAACTGTGGGAGAGACACTCTGCCATCCTTTAGTGCATGTCCTGTAATACAAAATAAAATAAATAAATACACACATTCACATCCTCCACTCTCACTAGTGCAAAAATTGAGGACCAGAAAAATCTTCTCACTTTGTTAGTTAAAAACAATGTACAGGTTTTAGCTTTTCCCAGTTTGTCAACGTTAAGTGAATGCAAAACGTGATGACTAAATAGCTTCACATTACTGAACATAATAATTAACATTTTTATTTAAAACGGACAATAAAAAGGATAGTATAATAGTCGTGACATCACGACCAGGTTTGGTAATACACGTAATGAGAAAATGCATCACCTCATCTAAATAGCTATGCTAAAGCTAAGCTAACAACAACACACACCACTAGTTTAAAAAAAAAATCAGCTTGCGCGAAACGTGTGTGTTACTGGTTCTGTATTAATTCATATCACTAATGACAAAATGTTTTTTTTAATCAGATAATGAATGCGCTTTTTCACACAGAACGTTAGCTTGCTGAGCTAGCTGCTAACAGGGCACCGTCAACAACAGGCCCGGTCACATGACCAGCTCGCGCTCTGTTTATCTCCCGCTGTTTCGTGTTTCAGCCTCTAAGATCAGATACACGTTTACATGGACTAACTTACCTGAATTTTTAACTTTTGTGACTTCTGTCGAGCCTGAAGCAACTGTGTTAGAGCGCCCAGTGTCCCCCTCCCTGCCTGCTCGGTTTTGCTCCGCTCCGCTCGGCTCACTCCCAAGTCACGTGACCAGTCAAATCGCAGCCCGTGCGATACGAGAATCACGTTTTAACATATCGCGAGATTATCGCAAATGCGATTAATCATTCAGCCCTATACAGCACAACCCTTCATTGCTCCGTTCTCTGTACTTTTCCTTTCTGTCTCATAGCCGCGCGCTTGCCACACACACTCTCGCGGTGCGTTCACTGACAGTCCGTAACATAAATGCACAAGCACCGCTGATTGATATCATTTTCAGGTTAAGCAGTACTGTATATTTATTAGTCTCTCTCAGCTTCTGGTGAGGGAGGGGGTGAAAAGTCCTCCACCTCAAAGTCCTCCACCTCACTAACATAACTCTTTATGTTGCATAAATGATGCTAATGCTATCTGTATATGACGGTCTCTCGTCCTGGCCACACCTCCTCGCTCTAACCCCCTACCACCTCCCCCTGCTTTAGGCGGTGTCTCTTGGCACACCCACTTTGTTGCATTTTTTAAATCTTGTCTTGGGGCTGAGCTACCGTTTCACAGTGGGGTAAGTTCCTCTTTAAAGAGAGGGTGAGGAACTCTTGTCATCTGAGGAGAGCTCAGAATAGCATTGAACGGAGTCAGTTGAGTTGTGCATCTGATTAGGATACCTCTTGGATGCCTCCCTTTAAAGGCTTTCCAGGCACACCCACTGGTAAGAGGCAGACCTAGATCTCGATGTAACCGCCTTGGGGTCCTCCAAGAGGAGCTGGAAAGTGTTGCCAAGAAGAGAAATGTCTGGGTTTCAATAAGCAATAGAAGATTGAAACGATGAAATCCTGGCTTTTTTAAAATTAAATCAAGTGTCCAGTTCCTTACACGTTTACTTTTGCTTGTCATTCCAGAGCTTCCTGAGAGTATGTGTCTGAACTTTGACTGCGGGGCTCAGATCAAGTTGGGTTTTGCCGCAGAGTTTTCCAACGTGCTCGTCATTTACACTCACATCATAAAGAAACCTGAGGACATGTCCTTCTGCCAGGCTCACGTCACTGACTTCACACAGGTCAGTGTGTTGTCACAAGTTCAGGAAAATCAGATATTTTACCTTCATGCCAATACAACTCTACAAGAGAAAAAGTTTGAACTTTATAAAGATTGTTTTTAGAGCTGGATGATGAAAACGTCTTTGCCTTACTGCAGGACCTCGATGTGGATCCTAAAGAAATGAACAGAGAGACTCCGGAGGAGACGGGGATCTACCTGCTGTCCAGCAGCCTGCCGCAGCACTGCCTCTACACCAGACTTAGCTCGCTGCAGAAACTCAGGGTAACAGAAATGGCAGCCTAGTTATTCCACAAGACATACTAATCAGGACTACAGTAGTTTACTGAAATAATTCAAAAGGTATTCATTTGGGCATTAAGAGTCTGGTATTTTGTAGTACATATACTTTGTAGTATTTACAGTCTGTTAAAGAGGTTTACCATTTATTATTAAACATCTAGCAGTTTTCTTTTGTTGCTCTTTGAAGCTGTATTTAAGTGCAGCAAAGCTTTCTAAGAAGCTAACATCTAAATGTTAAAACACAATCCTTTTAGTTTAGCTTCTACAATTTGTTACTCGTTCCCTTGGCTCTGTTGTTGATGCTGGGTAATGCCGTAATATTAAAAAGTCTTAGGGTAAAGTTGTACATTTTAAAGATAACTTGGATAGTCTTTAAGATTAAATAAAGTCAATGTTTGGGAAAAAATACAATTGGTTATACTTAATGAACTTGCATTTAAGGAACAAGCTAAACCTTTTCAGTACCATAGTTGAAATTAAATATCCAAAATGATAATAATAGTAATTTACTCTTTGTAATGTAACACAGCAACAAGAGGAAATAAAACGCTTGACCAAGTCTACACTAATGTAAAGGGGACGTACACGGCGAAGACACGCCCACCGCTCGGAGCTTCCGATCACTGCTCTTTGATCCTGGCCCCAAGACAGCTCCCCCCACTCAGGCGCTCCAAGCCGGAACAAAGAGAGATAAGAGTGTGGCTTCAAGGCAGCACCTCCATGCTGAGAGACTGTTTTGAGAATACAAACTGGTCTGTTTTCAGGGAGGCAGCTACTGATGGGAGCTCAGTGGACCTGGAACTTTACGCTTCCTCAGTCCTGGGTTACATCAGTACATGCTCTGAAAATGTATCCATAAAAAAATATGTTAAATCTTACCCGAACCAAAAACCCTGGTTAAATAAAGAAGTCCGCGCCTTGCTAGCAGCCAGGGACACTGCATTCAAGTCCGGAGATAAAGAGGAGCTGAGAAAGAGCAGGAAAGAACTGGTGGATGGCATTAAGAAGGCCAAGGCCACGTATGCACAGAGGATCGAGGGACAGTTCACCTCACAAGACCCACGGAGCATGTGGAAGGGTATTAAATGCATAACAGATTACAAAGGCAAGAACAAACAATGCCCCAGGGACCCATCTCTGCCTGATGCCCTCAATAAGTTTTATGCACGTTTTGATGATCCAAACAGACCAGCTAGCACCAGACTCACCTCATCACCAGATGAAGAGCATCTCAGAGTGACCGCAGCAGAAGTGAGAGGCAGTCTCAGAAAGATTAATCCTCATAAAGCAACCGGACCAGACAACATCCCAGGGAAAGTTCTGAAGGAATGTGCGGACCAGCTCTGTGAGGTGCTGGCTGACATCTTCACCACCTCACTTGCACTGGAGTCAGTTCCCACCTGCCTGAAGACCGCGACCATCATCCCAGTCCCAAAGAGCTCCACAGTGACTGGTCTGAATGACTATAGACCAGTGGCCCTCACCCCGATAGTCGCTAAATGTTTTGAGAAACTGGTCATGTCCCACATCAAGGCAACCGTCAACATCAACGAGGACCCTCATCAATATGCATACCGCGAGAACCGATCAACAGAGGACGCCATCTCTTCCGTGGTCCACACTGCTCTCACCCACCTGGATCAGAAGGACTCATACGTGCGTCTGCTCTTTGTGGACTTCACATCTGCCTTCAACACCATGATCCCCCAAACTCTGATAGACAAACTATCTACACTTGGACTAAGCCCCTCCATTTGTAACTGGGTACTAGACTTCTTAACAGACAGACCACAGTCCGTGAAGATTCACAACTTCTCCTCCTCCACCATAACCCTCAGCACTGGCTCTCCTCAAGGATGTGTGCTGAGCCCCCTTCTGTTCACTCTGCTCACATATGATTGTACAGCCACACTTCCAGGCTGTCATATTGTTAAGTTTGCAGATGATACAGCGGTGGTGGGATGCATCACAAACAATGATGAGTCCAGCTACAGACAGGAGGTGGAACACCTGGAGAGCTGGTGCAAAGAGAATAATCTTCACATGAATGTGAAGAAGACAAAGGAGATGATTGTGGACTTCAGAAGGAATAAACACACCCACGCCCCACTGAAAATAGGTGGATCTGCAGTGGAAGTGGTCTCCAGCTACAAATACTTGGGTGTACACTTGAATGATAACCTCAGCTGGACCAACAACACCACCAGCCTGATCAAGAAAGGTCATCAAAGACTCTACTTCCTCAGACGACTGAGACGTGCTGGTCTGAGCAGCCCAGTTCTCACCTCGTTCTACAGGTGTGCAGTGGAAAGCGTCCTGTGCTCCAGCATCAACGTGTGGCATGGAGGCTGCACAGTTGCAGAGAGGAAAGCTCTACAGAGAGTGGTGAAGGCTGCACAGAAGTCTGTTGGAGTCAGTCTCCCCACCATCACAGACATTTACACCTCCAGATGCAGGAAAAGAGCCACCTGCATCATGAAAGACCTCACTCACCCAGCACACTCACTCTTTGCCCCACTCCCCTCAGGACGGAGGTTGAGGAGCATCAAATGTAGAACCACTAGACTGAGGAACAGCTTCTACCCTGAGGCTGTTAGACTCATGAATGAATAAATAAAAATAAAATAAAAATAAACACTGCAAAATATCACATCATGCTGATGCTGATCTGTTTTCTTGTTGCTGTGTTCATCTGTGACCATCTGCTCATACAGACTCATGTTCGTGCTGCTGTTTATAATGATGTTTTTCCACTATATTAGGGCTTAGTGTATTACTAGTTGATGTTTTTCTTAGTTAATTCTAGATGTTATTACTGTTTTTCTCTTGCATTTGTTGTTGGATGTAACTGGGACCCCGTGTACATAATCTCGTTTTCATCACATGTACCACATGCGGTGCAAATGACAATAAAGACTCTCTGACTCTGACTTTTCCTTGTTCCAGATGAGTTTTTATCTTTTTTTTCTCTGACTATTCTCTGTTCGGAGCAGGGTTTCTTTAAAATGCTAGTTTTAGTTTATCAGAGTGAGGAAAGTACATTTATTTCTCTTAATTCAGTAGCAAAGTTAGATTTTTTTTTCTTTTTTTTTTGTTTTGTTTTAAAGTTTTACTTCTAGTAAGTTATTACAGTTTATTATCAAATAATAAAGAGCTATTTTTTTTCACCTTTGTCTGTGATCTTTTGTCTGTACTGTTAGCAAAATATCTTGTGAACCACTGGATTTATTTGAATGGAAATCAGGATGTAGTTATTGGATGTACATCTACAACTCATTTACGTCTGAACTCAATCCAATTCAAGATGGCCGCCACAGCCAAGAGGCTTTAGACGACACTAAAAGAGCAACAACTTCATAATTTCTCAACATAAGATTACTGTATCTAAGTTTTGGGTTTTTAATCAAACTAATTTATCATGTGTTAAACTTTCAACAGGAGGAGCTGCTCTTTACTGTGTGCCTTCAGGGCACCTTCGCAGCCATGGATGACGATCATCCCATACACTGGACCAAAAGCGTAAACATTGGAAAGCCCCTAATCGCTCGACTGGACCTCCACCGGGCCATGCGTCGAAACAGCTGCCTGCAGACCTGTCCGATGCCCCACAGCCCGTCCCAAAGCCCCTGTCACAGCCCTGGGCCCGAACACCATCACCACCTTCTTTACCACGGGTCGCACCACACCCAGGACTTAAACCGCCTCTCCCCACAGCACCGGTATCTGGACATCTGCGAGCATGCGCAGGGTGCGGTGGGAGGCTGTGGGTTTGCCTACCACGACCACCTCAGCCAGTGCGGCTATGAGCAAGCGTATGAGGCTGATGGACTTTTAAGCTCTCCGGGTAAACTCAGCATCCCGATCGAGACGACGGAAGACATCAACGAGTTACAGACTGTGTTCATCAACAGCCTGCAGCTTCAGCCGCAGTGAACAAAGCTTTAATCCTCTTAAATATAGTTTTAAAATAATACCCTCCTCCGTTCTTTTGGTTTCATGTTGGAAAAAAATGGTTCTATCAGCATTATTGGTCTCAAAAAACTGTATTAATTCTGTACTTAAAACTTTAACTTTATATATAATTTTTTTAATAGAAAAAAATAGCTTTAATAAATAAATAAAGTTTTTAAAAACAAAACAACTGGACAAAGACAAAATTCCAGTTTTGTTTTTAAACCTTTTATTTTTATTTTTTATTTACCATGTCCTGGATAACTGAAAATCTTCACCAGCATAGCTATAATAAAATACCACAATCTACTGCAGTAAAAAAATTTTAAATAAATTTATTGAGGATGTGAATGTCACTGTTTGTATAAGAGTAAAATATTTCAAAATGGCTGGCAATATAAATGTACACTTTACTGTATTCAGTCTGTTATCAAATTGCTCCATGTTACAAGTGATGTTATATTTAGAGATCAGTTCAAAGATTGCTACTGAGCTAACTCTCCTGCCCTTCAAAGTGTGTAGAAAAAAATACAGTGACTGCAACAAAAGTGTTGGGTCTGATGTGGAAATGGTGCTGTTAAACCTGAAGAACTTAATAGAAGGTTGATGGTAGACTGGATCAGCTGAAGGGACAATCTTTGCCTTTGCGACGGGTTTTAAACTGATGAGGTTCTGAGTTCTCAAAAACATTTTGTCTGGTAAAGGACTACGGTACTTTGACTTGCAAGCTAAGTTGCTTATTTTGTTGTTTTTTAAACTATTTCTTTGTCTGTAGAATCAGCAAATTATCGGATGACCCACTGGATACATTTTAATGAAACACTCAGTGCTGGATGTACATCTACAACTGATGTAACTTTTAGAGTCTGTCAGTTTTAAGACGGCTGCCACAGATAAACATCCTTGGCAAACACAAAAGAGCTACAGCTCAGCCAGTTTTACAGATACAGGTAGTCCCCGACTTACGAGCGCTCTGACCTACGAGGATCCGGACTTACGAGCTGGCAAATTTTTGGAAAAAACGCAAAAAATACTGAGTTTTTCTGTGTTTTTTCACCACACTTCGTTAGCTAAACATGTGGACACACGTTTCCGATCATTTTTATGCACTCATAAGCAGTTTTTCGATGAAAAACGAGTGTTCGTAGTCGCGCTAGCAAAACCGTTCCAACTTACGAGCGAAATTCCGGACTTACGAGACACGTGGCGGCCGTTCCAAATTACGAGATTTCCGTGTTACGAGCGCCTCGTTGTAACGGAACTCGCTCGTAAGTCGGGGACTACCTGTAATGAGCTAAAAGTTGGTGTGGTAGTAACTGAAACTAATACCAGTCAGCAAAATATCTGATGAACCACTAGATAGATTTTAATGAAACGTAAAGTTGTAGATGTACATTCAATAAATATTTCCTGATCAACTTTTGGAGCAGTTCACCGTTTCAAGATGACCGCCCCAACTAACTGATCTTACAAAACACAACAATGTTTATATTTTGGTCAAATTTTCAGTATTTCTGTTTCAGTCTTTAGCTACAGAATAAAAGTCCAGTTTTGTTTTTAACCTTATTTTTTGGATTTACTGTGTCCTGATTAACAGAGACTACACCAGCATACAGGTCCTTCTAAAAAAATTAGCATATTGTGATAAAGGTCATTATTTTCCATAATGTAATGATAAAAATTAAACTTTCTTATATTTTAGATTCATTGCACACCAACTGAAATATTTCAGGTCTTTTATTGTTTTAATACTGATGATTTTGGCATACAGCGCATGAAAACCCAAAATTCACGTCTCAAAAAATTAGCATATTTCATCCGACCAATAAAAAAAAGTGTTTTGAATACATATACTGTAGTGTAATATCCTATATACAAAAAAAGTCAACCTTCAAATAATTATGTTCAGTTATGCACTCAATACTTGATCGGGAATCCTTTTGCAGAAATGACTGCTTCAATGCGGCATGGCATGGAGGCAATCAGCCTGTGACACTGCTGAGGAGTTATGGAGGCCCAGGATGCTTCGATAGCGGCCTAAGCTCATCCAGAGTGTTGGGTCTTGCGTCTCTCAACTTTCTCTTCACAATATCCCACAGATTCTCTATGGGGTTCAGGTCAGGAGAGTTGGCAGGCCAATTGAGCACAGTAATACCATGGTCAGTAAACCATTTACCAGTGGTTTTGGCACTGTGAGCAGGTGCCAGGTCGTGCTGAAAAATGAAATCTTCATCTCCATAAAGCTTTTCAGCAGATGGAAGCATGAAGTGCTCCAAAATCTCCTGATAGCTAGCTGCATTGACCCTGCCCTTGATAAAACACAGTGGACCAACACCAGCAGCTGACATGGCACCCCAGACCATCACTGACTGTGGGTACTTGACACTGGACTTCTGGCATTTTGGCATTTCCTTCTCCCCAGTCTTCCTCCAGACTCTGGCACCTTGATTTCCGAATGACATGCAAACTTTGCTTTCATCCGAAAAAAGTACTTTGGACCACTGAGCAACAGTCCAGTGCTGCTTCTCTGTAGCCCAGGTCAGGCGCTTCTGCCGCTGTTTCTGATTCAAAAATGGCTTGACCTGGGGAATGCGGCACCTGTAGCCCATTTCCTGCACACGCCTGTGCACGGTGGCTCTGGATGTTTCTACTCCAGACTCAGTCCACTGCTTCCGCAGGTCCCCCAAGGTCTGGAATCCACCCTTCTCCACAATCGTCCTCAGGGTCCGGTCACCTCTTCTTCTTGTGCAGCGTTTTCTGCCACACTTTTCCCTTCCCACAGACTTCCCACTGAGGCCTTGATCCAGCACTCTGGGAACAGCCTATTCATTCAGAAATTTCTTTCTGTGTCTTACCCTCTTGCTTGAGGGTGTCAATGATGGCCTTCTGGACAGCAGTCAGGTCGGCAGTCTTACCCATGATTGCGGTTTTGAGTAATGAACCAGGCTGGGAGTTTTTAAAAGCCTCAGGAATCTTTTGCAGGTGTTTAGAGTTAATTTGTTGATTCAGATGATTAGGTTAATAGCTCGTTTAGAGAACCTTTTCATGATATGCTAATTTTTTGAGACATGAATTTTGGGTTTTCATGAGCTGTATGCCAAAATCATCTGTATTAAAACAATAAAAGACCTGAAATATTTCAGTTGGTGTGCAATGAATCTAAAATATATGAAAGTTTCATTTTTATCATTACATTATGGAAAATAATTACCTTTATCACAAAATGCTAATTTTTTTAGAAGGACCTATTCACAGTTCTACACATCTTGTGTTGTACGTGTTTGTACAGGAGTGACTTCAGCATACTTTTATACTATTATGAAAAAACTCAGGACAGTGTTACACTTTTTTTTACTATTTTATGCTTATGTTTATTAATTGTTTTTTAGTGTTTAGTGTTTAGATGGTTACTGTTGCACCGAGGGACTGAGAGAAACGCAATTTCGGCCCTGTGTATGTCCTGTACATATTGCAGTTCTGACAATAAAGTTGACTTTGACTTTTGACTTTTGAGCAAGTAAGTCTATCAGGCAAAGATGAATGAGTAGCATTTAAAGTATGTGATGTAAAATACTCTAAACCACACCAAATTAAAGCAAAGATCTTTTGATAATTTTAGCTTTTGGCAACATTTTTTTTGCTAATTCTAGCTGTAAGCTCATGTTTTTGCTGGTTTTTAGCTTTTCTCTTTTCCTAATTCTAGCTTTTAGCTATTCTTGAATTCTTAGCTTCTGACTATTTTACTAAATTAAAGCTTTAGGTACTGTTCATTTTAGATTGTCTCCACTGTTTTGCTTGTTTTACTTTTAGCTACTGTGTGTAGCTTTTGGGAACTTTAGTTTCTGACTACTGTTTTGCCATTTTCTTTCTTTTATTTATTTATTTATTTTTTGCTTTTAGTTAGTTTTGCTCATTCTAAGTTTTCATTTAGGTTTTGCTTTTTTCTGATTTTTTCTGTTTTGATTTTAGCTATTTACTGTACCTGAGTTTTACTTTTCGCTACAGTTTATGTGACTTTCAGTTTTAGCTAGGGGTTTGCTGGTTGTTTTAACTTCAGTGTTTGCAGAAAATGCAGTTTCTCAAGTTTAAGACTGTTTGTTTCGTAAACTAGAATTGTTTCCACTTCTTGTTGTCCTCATGAAAGGAGGATCATGTGACTCAAGGCTGCCAGGTCCTCTCAAATAACACAGCAGAGAGGCCTGCAGAAACTCCACAGTAACAGTTAATTAATCGCTGTTAGACATACAGCAACATATTTTGTTTTAAAACATTTTGCCATAATATACAGATTTTTTGCTATAAACTGACCTGACATGACGCGACATGCTGCAGCGACAGCATCAACGCATGAACACTGTCTGAATAATGGATGGAGGCACTCAGCCACACACACAGGCTGCAGAGTGAGCTCATTGCTGCGTCACTGTGGGCCGTGGGAGGGGAGGTTGAGGTGGTAAGATGATGCAGCAGCCAGAGACAGAATGAGAAGGCTCACAGAGGACAGAGGGACAACCATGGCATCCTCCTGGAAGCAGCAGCTGGCTCTGATCCTCCAGATCCTCGTCTCCTGCAGACACGTCAACACAAGTAAATGAATTCACCTTTGATTTTAAACTGTTTTTATGTATTTAAACTCTGTTCGTCTCTTCGTCACACAATGTTCCTGTAACCTTCTCAGGCACAGGAAATTCTGACAAGATTTTTGCACCTTTACATCATACTTCCCATTTTAAAGTTTCCTCTATTTTGCCGTTATTTATCACACTTAAATTGTCCCCAGACGTGCTTTTATTGTCTGAAACTGCATTAGATCATCATGGGACACTAAAACTCTACAATAAAATCATGACTGAGTGTTTTTAAAGAGACAAATAATATACAGTATATATTAAGAATTATAACACTTCAAAGAAGAAAAAATGAGAACAAGTCACTTTAAAAGGCTTTTAAATTTGTCATGATGTAAAAAAGCATTAAAATTATTTGTCTTTATATGACCTATTATCAAAAATCAATTCTCTTTATTTTTAAGATTCACAAGTAAAAGCTATTTTGATATACAAATTACTAAAAGTTATTTTTAAAATCACATTTTGTCCTTTTGCAATTGAGACTCTTGTCTGGCTCAAAATGTGTTTTACCTGCTTTTACTGCATCTCACAAGGAAAAAGTAAACTGAGATGATAACAACTGAATGGCGGAGTAAAGAGTTTAAACTGGTTTAAAAATTAATTTTTAGTCGTATAAGATAACTTCTAGGTAAACACCACCACGTGTTTGCTCAGGACGAATAACTAAATCAAAGCATAAACATGATGAAATCTAGCTTTCTTAGCCGCCCCCCGCCCCCCGGTCACCTAACAATGAACAAACGTGAACAGATTTTAATTTAGATGAATTTCCTTGATTTGGAACATATCTGAATTTGAATCTGAATCCGCTGAAATGAAATTAATTAAGACTTTGTGCAGATAGATTTTAACTGGACACAGTTTGTAAACTGGCTGACATGATGTTTGTTGAGATTTGATGCTAAATGAAATTTACTAAATGTGATGGTTAAAAATAAAATGTAATTTGCCTCTAAATACAGTAATTGGTTTTTAATTTGTTTGCTTTCAAATACTGTACACATCCGATTCTCTTTTAGGGGAACCAAAGTGAACAAACGTGAGTGTGAAGCTTTTTTTGGGGGGGTGGGGGGTAAAAGCCTGAATAAAATTATTTGTGAATTTCATCACTTCCTGTTTGGACTACGGTACTGTAATTTCCTGTATGTTGGTTTAGATCAGTCATCTCTCCATCATGGACTACATGTACGTACAACCTATGATTTGGCATCCTTTCATTGCCTTCTTGTTTGGTTTTGGACTGATTTTAAATTTTTACTTTTAAGTTTCAAATGGGGTGGCATGGTGGCACAATTGATAGAGCTGTTGCATCTCAGCAAGAAGGTCGCCGGTTCAAATCCTGGCCCATGATCTTTCTGGGTAGAGTTTGCATTCTCTCCATGCATGC
>JBBPBX010043188.1:17254-28037 GCA_038048925.1 Garcialebias charrua | reverse complement strand
AGCATTCCAAAATGGCTGCCTTCCTATTTATCGTACAACGTTGATGCCAGAGGGTTTTCTATGCATCTTGGTGAATTGGACAAGTGTACCAAATTTCATGTTTCTACGACAAACTAAGGCTAATGCGGAGGGTCTTCTAGGTGGCGCTCTTGAGCCGTTTCTGTTGCGATTTTTGCCACGCCCACAAAATACGTAAATTTTCACCAGTCCTGACGTGGCCGCCAAATTTGTTGAGCTTTCGGATATGATAAAGCCCCCAAAAGGCCAGTTCATTTGGCGGAAAAATTGCAGCTCGGGCCTGAAAGAGTGATTACAATAGGCTTTCACAGCGCTTCGCTGCTTGGGCCTAACTAATGAAAACCCCAAATTCAGTAACTCAGAAAATTAGAATACCGTGAAAATGGTCAATATTGAAGACACCTGGCTGCTACCACACTCTAATCAGCTAATTAACTCAAAACACCTGCAAAGGCCTTTAAATGGTCTCTCACTCTACTGATTATTGAGCATGCATCAGGATGTCTCTCACTCGTTCTGTACAGTAGGCTACACAATCATTGCGAAGACTGCTGACTTGACAGTTGTCCAAAAGACAACCATTGACACCTAGCACATGGAAGGCAAGACGCAAAAGGTCATTGCTAAAGAGGCTGGCTCTTCACAGAGCTCTGTGTCCAAGCACATTAATAGAGAAGCGAAGGGAAGGAAAAGAAGTGGTAGAAAAAAGTGTACAATCAATAAGGATAACTGCACACTGGAGAGGATTGTGAAACAAAACCCATTCCAAAATGTGGGGGAGATTCACAAAGAGTAGACTGCAGCTGGAGTCAGTGCTTCAAGTACCACCATGCTCAGACATATGCAAGACAAGGGGTTCAGCAGTGACATTCCTTGTGTCAAGCCACTCTTGAACAAGAGACAGTGTCAGAAGTGTCTCGTCTGGGACTGCTGCTAGGAATAAAAAAAACAAGTTTTGTGTTAGCAGAATTTAATTGTAACTTTGAAACTTGTCCAACATTAATAAAACTTACCTCAAGTTGCCTTTTTGGACATGCATGCATACATGTGTACACATCAAAGTCAAAGTCAAAGTCAACTTTATTGTCAGATCTGCAATATGTACTGTACAGGACATACACAGGACCGAAATTGCGTTTCTCTCAGTCCCTCGGTGCAACAGTAAACATCTAAACATTGAAACACTGAAACATATAATAATAGACATAAGCATAAAATAGTAAAACTAACACTGTCCTGAGTTTTTTTGCATAGTGGTATAAGAGTATGAAAATTTACACCAACTCTAAAACTAAAACATTAAACATTTAATGAACATAATACTGTCCTGAGTTTTTGCATACTAGTATAAAAAAAGAGTATAAAAAGTATAACTAAAATAAACTAAAGGTTTCTAGCATTGACATTTGCAAAGTGGCAAAGCAGCGTATGAGTTAATGTACACAGTATATGTATGAGGTAGTAGTTGATGTTGTTATAGAGGCAAAAAGTGGCATATGCAGTAAGGCACATTGGGCATCCCTAAGTAAGACCGTTCAGAGCACACTGTATATGTATCAGCAGTGGTGTAGATATTAGAGTAGTGTAAATGTAAACAGTAGTAATTACATGTAAGCAGTAGTAAAAAAGTAAACAGTATTAATAAATGTAAACAGAGAATGTAAACAGTATTATGATTATAGGCAGTGATGTAATACAAACATTAGTGCAAGTATGAGAAGTAGTGCAAACTGTATGAGCACATGACCGAGAGTTTAGTGAATAACCCGTTTGATGACACAGAGTCCAGTGTTAAAATCTTTGTGTTTTTGTGTTTGTACTTGAGAGGAGATTATTACAGCCTCATATACAATCAGAAAAAGCGTTCAATACAAAAACAACTGGACTTTATTTGTAACAGAAAACATTTCGCCCTCTATCCAGAGGGCTTTCTCAATTCAAAGAGCAGGCTGTGTCAGAGTGAAGTTATAACAGGCTGAGATGACACACACAAACCTATGTAAATTGAAAGCTGAGATAACACACACACATACCTGAGATAACACACATATCCTATGTAAATTGACGAATCCCACATCCCACCTTAACGCTGCTAAATGTAACTTTTCTAAAAATATATTTTTAACATATTTCTTCACTCTGTCACTATCTCCTGACAGACTGATGTTAGACAAAGTAATCTCTGAAAAAACTATAGTCCCCTTGCTTCTCCAGGTGGTACTAAAAGCATTTCTAAAAACCCACAGTGACCCGCCGTTAACCAGCCAATAAAAACAGAGTTTTTAACCAGCCAATAAAAACAGAGCTTCTCACTTCTCATGCCCCCGCCTGTCCCAGCCCCAGCGCGCATCCGCGCACGTTCTCGTTCAAAGGATTGCAAAGCAATGCAGGACTGTTTTGTATGTGACACAAATGTATTAAATTCCCCTTCTTCATCCCTGATCTGGACTTTTCTTTTGTTTTTTTTGCCAAAAGTCAAGTGATCGCTTCCTCCTCCGCTGACTCCATGACTGAAATGATGAGGAAATGAATGAATTTGTCATGAGCGAATTAAACTTGGGTTCAACGTGGCTGCGCGAGGCTCTGCAGATTTCATGGTGTTCTGGTGTGCTGGACCAGCGCTCCATGTTTTTATTTTATTTTTAGAACGTTTTATTAACATATAAACACAGAACATTGCAGCGGCTGCGACAGGACATGCAGTGGAGGCGGAGCTATGGAGGCTGAGCTTAAGTTCACCCGAGAGCAAGGGGGAGGGACCAGAAACGTGTCTCTGTTCAAAATTTTTCTAAGTTCCAGCATGTTCCAAAAACTACATAAAGCATCTTTAACAGTAGGGGTTTGGTCTTTGTTAGTCTAATTCACAAAAGCGGCTCCTCTGTTCTCATCAGGTGTGAACCGTCTGGGAATCAGACCTAAGGCTGCATTATATGTTTTTGAAAGTTGGAACCTGAGCCCCCCCCCTGTTAAGAGAAGGTCTTTCTTTTTTAACATAAACAGCTTCTTTCACACCCCTCTCAAACCATCTGTGCTCTCTGTCCAAAATGTGTACATTCTGGTCCTCAAATGAGTGACCCTTGTCCGTGAGGTGGAGGTGAACAGCTGAGTTTTGTACAGAGGAGGTGGCTCTCCAGTGTTGGGACATTCGTCTGTGAAGAGGCTGTTTAGTTTCTCATATACAGTACAATCAATGATGATCAAGATATCAGAACTGGATCGTATCGGCCGATATCCAGTATCGGGATTGGATCGGAAGTTAAAAAATTGTGGATTGGTGCATCCCTACTAATTTTATGACCAGCACCTATATGTTTTGGGGATTACTCTAAAGTACTACCACAACAAACGTGAGCTCATAATCTGTAAAATTGACCAATAGGCTGTAGCAGCTACCTTCAATTGGTTTGTCCCTAAAAGTTAATCAGTTTTTTCCATAGGTTCGTTAAATTTTGTTCACCGTTTCGTGAGATATTTTGCTAACAAAGCCAAATGAAATTGCTTGCGCACAAATGAAATTGCTTGCGCACTGTAGCATCACTGCCTGCCTCCAAACATAAATCGTTTCACAACGTCTTTCAGAGCACCACAAATAAATTCTGCTCCGGCCCGACCCCTTTCTTCTGACAAACAAAGCCTAATTTACACACAAACAAAAGCTGACAGACGGTAGGTGGGTCCTCTCCAGAGCAGCACCTTACCTGATCAACTGGAAAGATCAAATATTCAAACGACAAAAGGACCTCATTATCTTTACACTTCCACGTGTGTAGGTGTGTGATGGTGTTTGTGTGCGCTCCCTCCCACCGAGCTCTGGTGGTTGTCAGTTGATATTTGTGCTGACAGTTGCATTCAGGCTCCACAGGAGATAAATCAGATCGTAAACTAGCACACACACATACAGTAACCGGTATATGACTTTTGAAGAGTCTTTTTCGTCCACAAACACAGTTTACACACACTCTCAGTTTCATCTGATCAGTTTGTCCGGAGGGACGAGGAGAGTGGGCAGACGGGTTTAGAACTGGAAAAACTGAAGTATAGAATTTAAAAACTACACTAAGAGAACCAGAGGGTCTGCGTGTGCCGCTCCTGGGTCTTTATCTCCAACTCTCCCCGTGTCAGCCTGTGATCTGATTGGTTATTCACGTCACGCTGCCGGAGACGATCACATTATGCTCAGTGATGTGCATTTCATCCAATCAGGATGTGCTCTCTGGGTGTTCAGATGCAAATCTATTCAATAGAGCACGTTTTCATTTCCCAATGTAGGACCACTGGCGTATTCATGAGCACAAAGGCCGAAAGTGAGCGCAGCAGCAGATACAGCACTGTGCAAAAGTCTTCAGCCATACATATTTCTCTGTATTTGTGTGAATGTTTGTGAAGCATCCACTCTGCTGTGATCCATTTTGCTTCCGTATGTTTTTCAGCATCTTTCACGTTCCACATTTTTTTGTGCTATTTCAACAAATCATGTATCAAAATGTTCAGTAATGACTTTTGGTATTGGTGCAACTTTAGCTTTTTGACAAATTTAGCCTTTCTGCCATTGTTTTCCTCATAGAAAATTAATTGAGCTAATTTTCCTTCACATCTTTAGATCTGTTTACAACCTTTTACTGCTCCTTGCACAGTTTGTTATGGTTTCTTGTGCAAATTTAAAGACCGTGTAAAGTAAAATTAAATTTGTGTTTTGAGTTTGTCACACGGCATAAATATGTGTTATTAATCACCCATATAAATCTGACTGATTAAAAACATTGTTTACCTTATAAAATTAAGTCTCAAAAATCATGAAAAAACATGATTTTGCCTTGCTCTAGAATGCTGGGGGCGTGTCAGCGCGTGGGCGTGGTTTCAGCGCAGTACTGCACCAGTGTCCTGCCCCCTGAGCTGACTCTAGCCGTTTTCGCATTGACCAGCCCTCTATGGCCCGGCCCGGCCCGCCCTCCAACCCGGGTTCAGCGTGTTTGCATTTTCCTTTTTTCGTCATGGAACCATCTCCACCGTGGTTCTATCGGGCCCAGCTCCCCCGGCCCAGTTTGACGTCATGTACTGCTCACATTTGATTCGTTGTTTGCAGCAGGGGCTGGACTCGTTCTAACAACAACCTCAGTACCGTAGGGCTGTATTTCATTCAAATTTAACTACAGAAACCCCTAAAACAATTGTTAGCTGAATTAGTTTTACTGAGTTAAATTTTTGTTAATAACTGATCACAAATCAGCTTATGTTACAACGTAAATAACAACGAAGCGCGCACCCATTTCCGCCTTTCAGCGCGACTTGAATGTCATTAAACAATAACTAAAACAATAACTAATATTGTCTAACTCTTGCGCGCAGCCAGGGTTTTAAAATATAACTAATAATCTCTAACTTCTACGTGCAGCCAAAATGTTAAGAGGAGTTATTCCTATATGGGTAAGGTGGACACTCAGAAATCCAGTCTGCTGTGTAGCTCAAAGTGTTAGTGCACTGTTGTTTTGACCCTGAGAAGCGGGTTCGCTTCCCGCCTGGTACAAAGTTATTTTACTTTTTTTTTTATTCACATTTTCTTTTAAATAAAAAGGAGTTTGTTTGGTTAACAAACTCCTTTTTATTTACTCCAATAAAAAAAAAAAAAGTAAAATAACTTTGTCCCAGGCGGGAAGCGAACCCGCTTCACCAGGTCAGAATGGCAGTGCACTAACACTTTGAGCTACAGCTGTGGACTGGATTTTCAGGTGTCCACCTTACCCATATAGGAATCACTCCTCTTAACATTTTAGCTGCACGTAGAAGTTAGAGATTATTAGTTATATTTTAAAACTCTGGCTGCGCGCAACAGTTAGACAATATTAGTTATTGTTTAATGACATTCAGGTCGCGCTGAAAGGCGGAAATGGGTGCGCGCTTCGTGTTATTTACGTTGTAACATAAGCTGATTTGTGATCAGTTATTAACAAATATTAAACTCAGAACCACTAATATATATACACTCAGCCAAAGCTGGGCACCGCTACTTAAAAAATTAGTTCCACAATTTCTAAAACGCTTATTAATTTTTTTAGGTCCACAATTTCAAAAGCACAAATGTCTTATGAAAATTAGGGGAAGCTAATCCAATCCGCTATTTATATATTTTCTATATTATATATATATATATTTATATATAGCCGGCAGCGTTATCAATATTTGCACTACACTGCCAACTGGAAAAGTAACAAAAATGATCCTAAAAGGATGAAATTACAAAAATCAAAGGATTTATTTAATACTTTACGTACATATATTCTATTCGGCCACGAAATTAACAAAAAATAGAATGATCATTTAATCCCTAAAACCACGTTTAAATCTCAAATACACGGGTGTGTCGCCACCGCATTTATACAACAGTAACCCCCAAATACATGAAACTAACGACTCGCCGTCGAATGGTCGACACAAAACGCACAATAAAATCCTCCGGCCACGTTAATTTGGCTTGAAACAGCTGGGTATTCTAAGGATTTCCATTAGTAACCCACAACCAACCGGCAGACACAGCGTTAGCGTCTATAGGTACGGTAGTCAACAGATTTAATGAAAAGTAATTAAAATACATGAAAATAACGACTCACCGTCGCGTGGTATACACAGAACACAGAATGGAATCCTCCGGCCGCGTTAATTTGGCTTGAAACAGCTGGGTATTCTAAGGATTTGTCCAAGTACCCAGCGCAAACAGCTAGCCACGGAATTAGCCCCTGAGTTCACCTCTGACCCGGAAGCTGTCGAGATGGAATAGTCCATTTTTAGTAGGGGGATAACGAAATCAACCGTTTTTTAAATTGCTTATTTAATGATTGTTTTCATCGTAACTATAATTATTTTTATGTTAAATGTAGATTAACAAGCAGGAGCAATGTTAGGAATTAGGTGACTGGCCGGGGCGCGGCGGGGCCGGGGCCTCATGCTGATGGGATCCCCAGGCATTTACCTACATGGTAGATCCTGTCTGTTCTCAGCTCTGCCCCCCTCCCCCCTCCAACCCTCCCTCCCCCCTCCAACCCTTCCTCCTCTCTGCTTTACGGTGGGGAAAAAGGTAAAACAAGCAGCATAAGAGCTTGTAAATAAGTTTATTG
This sequence comes from Garcialebias charrua, assembly GCA_038048925.1. Taxonomy (NCBI): domain Eukaryota; kingdom Metazoa; phylum Chordata; class Actinopteri; order Cyprinodontiformes; family Rivulidae; genus Garcialebias; species Garcialebias charrua. The sequence goes on along the minus strand of JBBPBX010043188.1, from coordinate 20,910 downwards.
GTTTTTACTGATAGATAATTAGTTATTAGCGGTACTGCATTTTAAATAAAAATAGCATAAATCCGCTTATGAATTATAAAAGTTAGTCAATTCACAAAAACGCTGACAAAAAGTTTAGGTCCACTGTAAGCGGAATAGCGCTTTAGCGCTCCCTAGCGTTCATCTGCCCACCTTTGCACTCAGCAAACAAATACTTGTTAGCGGCGTGTCCTCTCTTAAAACACTGTAAGCGCGCACACAAGAACACTCCACCCACGTCAAGTGAACACTCCACCCACTTCAAGGCTTGCTCTCCGGACAGTGCGTAATGAACGAGGGCGGGCCAGGGCTGGCTCTGGGCCAACCAGAGACGAGCCGGACTGGGGAGGGCCGGTCAATGCGAAAACGGCTTCTGTGTGTGGAGAGGCAGACAAGGAGGAGCAGTAAACCTGCTCTGTTTTTATCTGAGTTCTGGCTGGCTGTAACACCAGCTCATTTTTCCAAGAGTTACGCTGTTTTTAGTGCACTAACAACCAAGGGCGTAGATTTCATCTCATTATTGGGGGGGACCATAAACAGGGAAATTTTTTAAGAGCAATTTTGGGGGGGTCGGCAAAGTTACAGTGAAATGTAATGCAAAATGTACAGAGGGCAGTTTATCCAAACTGCATGCATTTACTATGCAGAATAATCAGCAATAATATTGATTTAAATGGCATGTATTTAGTAGTCTTAATACTACTATTAATCAGTACAATAGTGACACTCATTACTCTTGTAAAAAAATTAATATGTTCAATCTTTGCCACTTGTCATTTTGACAAGTGGCAAAATGAGAATTTTGCAAAATAGGTCCCCTCTAAATATTGTTTAAATTTCAGTTTGGCTTGTATTCATAGATTGCTGTGGTCAGTGTCACTGATAATCTGGTACCACACCTTCCCAAAATCTTAAAGCTTAAAAAGAAAACAGTTTTCAAGGAGAAGAAATACTTTAATGCAGGGGTCACCAAACTTTTTGAGACTGAGAGCTACTTCAGTGGGACCAAGAGGCACAAAGGTCCACTTGTTCGTTCCAAACAAATTTGCATGGTTCAACTTTAATTATAGTATTAATAATAATACATTTACATACATGTGAATATATGACTGCCTGATCACATCTGATCTGGTCTGTATTATTAAAGACTCCACACAATGCTTTAGCTTGGTAAATATGATCAATTATTATTGATAATTACCAGTAGTGATTAGAACTCTCAATCAAGAACTTGAGTCCTCAGTTTGAATAATGTTTTGGTTCTTCTGTGCAAATGTAAATTGTTCTTAGCTTTGACTGGGAGTGTGGATGGTTGTTTGTCTCTTTGTCTGTCTCTGTGATGGACTGGAGACCTGTCCTGGGTGTCCCTGCCTTCACACAAAAGCAGCTGAGATTGGTTCCAGTCCTAAACAAGGGGGCATAATGGATTACTTATTAACTGATATTTAAACATAAAACACTATTTCTTTTATGTTAAACTCAATCTGTAACATTTGAAATTCATTGTATTTTATAAATATTTTATTAACTGTTTTGTAGAAATGAACACGTTTGTAACATTCATTCAAAAATAACAAATCTGTAGCATTTTTAAGAACCTATTAAGAATAAAATCTTCCAGTTGCAGATACAAAATATCAATAATGTAATATAATAAACAGTGACATTTTTTAATTAATCATGTGACATAAGTATTGATCCTCAACATTTTTTATAATAATAATTTATTTATAAAGCCCTTTAAAACAACCACAGCTGCAACAAAGTGCTACACATATAAAATCATTTTAACTAATCATCACATCTTCTCTACTCTTTTTAAATTAATTATCTTTCACATATTTTATCATTACTTCTTTCAAGAGCTCCACACCTGAAAATATGATGAATGTGAATCCATCCTGCTCAAAGCTGCTCTGAGATTCTTCTGTCTGTTGCAGCCACCAGGGAGCTAGTTAGCATTGAAGCTAGCGTGTTAGCTGATGAAGTGTCGCTCCTCGTTGCGTTTTGCTGTTGCTACAGCCACTAATGAGACACAGACACACTTGTCTTTCAACACTGTGAAAGACCTTTTCCTCCCAGTCACTGTCACCAATGTTTTAAGTAGCTACTTACTGGAAGTTAATAGTTTGTGCTGCAGCTCCCGTGCGGAGCCGCCTGTGACTCCGGTGCAGCTGTTGTTCCTTGTAAACATTGGACTAAACCATTTGCCAACAAAGAAGGGGGGGGGCAAAATTTCCTTTTTTTTCTTAGAATAATGGCGGATTTCTCTCTTTTTTTGCCTTTTTATATTTATATTGTTTAAAGACACAGTTTCCTTTATTGAATTATTGGGGGGGACAGATCTATATTTCCCCAAGATTGGGGGGGTCCGGACCCCCCCGACCCCCCCAGGATCTACGCCTATGCTAACAACTCTGGTTTTGTTTTTAAAGTTGAGGACACATAACTCCGCTGTTATGTGTTTAATAATAAGCGCTATTTTAGAAGAAGAGCAGCGGACTCGCTGAACCCGGTCCGACCCGGTCACCTCGCATGCAGGGTCTGTGTTGGTGATTAAAAAGAGTAATCACGTTGATAAGTTATCTCATCTGTGTCAGCGGAGTCACGGCGTTTCACGGCGCGCGTGACAGGATTTCAGCTCCACGCGGATCGCTCTCACACACACACACACACACACACACACGGGGGGGCGCGGAGGTGCGCAGAAGTGCAGGTGGCATGTGGTCGCTCCAGCAGCACGCCTGGGTTTGTTTGACTCCCTCCTGCGTCTCAATGTCACAATGGAGCGGCTGCAGTCCTCCATGCGTAAAAGGAGTGAGAGTACTGGAGGGAGACGGTCGGTAGCGAGTGAACGGCTCCACCGAAGAACGCATTTATACGGCTGGAGCTGCAGGGGGTGGGGCTTGTTACCGTGTGACGAAACACGGTAACATTTAAACCACGCCTAAAAAATCCTGAAACAGAAATATCTTTATACACAGTTTGATCTATAACTCCAAAATTAATTGAGCTACAATTTTGAGACTTTTTACTCATTTACAAGATTACAATTATGACATTTACAATGTTTATTGAAGAAAATGTTGAAATTCACTTTACACGGTCTTTAAACTTTTTTCCAGCTACTTTCAGCTTTTGTTTACAGCTATTTTGTGATCCTTTCAGATTATTTGTGCTAACTACAACATTTTTGTGCTTCTAACGTCTTTCTGCTAGTTTCAGATTGTTATGCTCCTTTCAGCTTATTTACTCCAGTTTCAGCTTTTTCTGCTATTTCAGCTACTATTTAGCTGTTTTATGCTTATTTTAGCCTCTTTTTTTGCCAATTCCAAATTTATTGCACACATTGAACTTTTTTCTGTCTAATTCAGCAAACGTGTACTCTCTCCACTTCCTTCTGATAATTTCAGCTTCTTTCTACTTTATTAGATAATTATAGCAGTTTTGTTGTTATTGTTGTTGTTGCTGCGAATGTTAGCTTTTTTCAGATAAGATCCACTTATTTCAGCCTTCCCCCCCTAGTTTCAGCTTTTACTGCTCTTTCAGCTACTATTTAGCTCTTAATGCTAATTTAAGCTTTTTCAGCTAATTCCACTTTTTTATTGGCTTTTCAGCTACTTTTGGGCATTTTTTGC
>JBBPBX010043188.1:0-13771 GCA_038048925.1 Garcialebias charrua | reverse complement strand
TACAGCTATATGTCCCACCACGTTCTCTGAGGTCAGCGGACCAGTTACTTCTAACAGTTCCAGGAGCTCGTCTTAAAGGTATTGTGACAAGATGTTGGAAATTTGCACATTTGTCACAACATATATATCTTATATCATTCAGCTCTGTTCGTTTTTGCAAAATAAATTATAAATACAGTATATTGAAATTTCATTCCAAGTTATGGTAGTTTTTTTCTCTGGGACACGCCCCTAAAAATCCGCGCATCTCCGCAAAACGTCATTGTGACGTGCATGTGGGCATAAGGCAGAGCCTTGCCCGTTTGTCTGGTGTGTTAACTGCTTTCCATACAGATTCTTTTTCTGAAAGATCGCCTTTTTTTGTGTAACTTGAAAAATGCCGTCACGTTGTAGCGCATTTGGGTGTTCTAATATCAGCAGTGAACAAGTGAGCATTCACAAATTTCCAAAAGATGAGAAACTTCGACAAGAATGGACAAGACAAATGCAGAGAACAAGGGACCGATGGGTTCCAACTAAAGAGTTGTATGTCTGCAGCGACCATTTTACTACCAATTGTCAGTGGTGGGCACATGAACGCTAGATAGCGCTAAAGCGCTAATCCGCTTACAGTGGACCTAAACTTTTTGTCAGCGTTTTTGTGGATTGACTAACTTTTATAATTCATAAGCGGATTTGTGCTATTTTTATTTAAAATGCAGTACCGCTAATAACTAATTATCTATCAGTAAAAACCAATAAACTTATTTACAAGCTCTTATGCTGCTTGTTTTACCTTTTTCCCCACCGTAAAGAGCAGAGAGGAGGGGGGAGGGAGCAGAGGGGAGAACAGACTCGGATCTACCATGTAGGCAAATTATGCCGTTGCCTGGGGATCCCAATCAGCATGAGGCCCCGGCCCCGCCGCGCCCCGGCCAGTCACCTACATCCCTAACATTGATCCTGCTTGTTAATGTACATTTAACATAAAAATAATTATAGTTACGATGAAAACGATCATTAAATACGCAATAAAAAAAACGGTCGATTTCTTTATCCCCCTACTAAAAATGGACTATTCCATCTTGACATCTTCCGGGTCAGAGGTGAACTCAGGGGCTAATTCTGTGGCTAGCTGGCTGCGCTCGGTCTCTTCATAAATCCGCAGAGAACCCCGCTGTTTCAAGCCAAATTAACGCGGCCGGAGGATTTTATTGTGTGTTTTGTGTCGACCATTCGACGGTGAGTCGTTAGTTTTATGTATTTTAGTTACTTTTCATTAAATCTGTTGACTACCTATAGAATCTTGACATCTTCCGGGTCAGAGGTGAACTGGACGCTGAACTCTGTGTCCAGCTGGTTGGTTGTGCTGGGTTACTAATGGATAAATCCGCAGAGAACCCCGCTGTTTCAAGCCAAATTAACGTGGCCGGAGGATTTTATTGTGCGTTTTGTGTCGACCATTCGACGGTGAGTCGTTAGTTTTATGTATTTTAGTTACTTTTCATTAAATCTGTTGACTACCTATAGACGCTAACTCTGTGTCCAGCTGGTTGGTTGTGCTGGGTTACTAATGGATAAATCCGTAGAGAACCCCGCTGTTTCAAGCCAAATTAACGTGGCCGGAGGATTTTATTGTGTGTTTTGTGTCGACCATTCGACGGTGAGTCGTTAGTTTTATGTATTTGGGTTACTTTTATGTATAAATGCGGTGGCGACACACCCGTGTATTTGAGATTTAAAAGTGGTTTTAGGGATTAAAAGATCATTCTATTTTTTGTTAATTTCGTGGCCGAATAGAATATATGTACGTAAAGTATTAAATAAATCCTTTGATTTTTGTAATTTCATCCTTTTAGGATCATTTTTGTTACTTTTCAGTTGGCAGTGTAGTGCAAATTTTGCATAACGCTGCCGGCTATATATAAATATATATATATATATATATATATATATATATATATAATATATAAATATATAAATAGCGGATTAGATTAGCTTCCCCTAATTTTCATAAGACATTTGTGCTTTTGAAATTGTGGACCTAAAAAAATTAATAAGCGTTTTAGAAATTGTGGAACTAATTTTTTAATTAGCGTTGCCCACCACTGCCAATTGTTTTCAGGAATAATAATAATAATAATAATAATAATGTCCATTTCTGTCATCTGTGTAGGTTTCCCATACATAGACAAAATTCGTCTCTGCATTTAACCCAACCACCACCAGGTGGTGCAGTGAGCAGCCATAGAAAGCGCCCGGGGAGCTGGAGAAATAGGTGTGCACTCATAGACACCCCAAGGTGTGTAGTGGCCGGGGTTCGAACCTGGGTCCTTCGGGTCCCAAGTCGGAAGCCCTGCCACTACACCATCTTGGCCCAACACCTGGTATAAAAGAATCTTTAGGATTACCAGTAAGATGTAGAAGACGTTTAAAACCGGATGCTATTCCTACTATTGTTTTTAAGAAAATCTACAGAAGAAAGTGCCACAGGAGCTACCACGTCAAAACAACGCAGGGAAGCTACCATCGGAAAAGATTACCGTAAAAACCGTTGTATTATACGCTGTATTTTTGCTCATTTGAATGTCCAGCGTATTAAACACTGAAGAGTATTATTTATGGATTTTTTCCCATATTTTTAGACCCATTTTTCGCTCTGATTCTTCGTTTTTCATTTTTGGCAAAAATGGTGCAGTACCAGTTTCGGCCGCTATACGGGCGCTGTAGGCAGCAGCCAGCAGAGGACTCATGGTGTGGTCACAACGAACAGCTTTTCAGCAGCAGGAGCGTCCAGTTTACATGTAAAGTCAATGGGGGACGCGCTTCCAGCCACGTCTTGGCGTCGGGCGTCACGTGCCCTCTGCAAGGGCGGAGTGGCCATCGGGAGGTTCGGGAGAAATCCCGATGGGCCGCGTCATGAATGGGCCGATAGGCGCACGGGGAAAATGATGACGGTTGAATAAATCTGCTCAAAATTGACTTGTCCCTGACTTTAGGCTGCAGGCTGCAGCCTCTTAAAGGGAGGGAGCGCTGATCACTTTAAGAGACTGCAGCCTGCAGCCTCTTAAAGCGCTGATCCCTTTAAGAGACTGCGCCGCACAGGGCCGGCCGTTTGGGAGCTACCATTTGATAAAAAAACACCCCTGAAAGTTCACCGTTGGTTGAGTCCAACCCAGGACCGAAGCACGTATTTTCCAAAACATCAGGTGATGGAGCAGCGCAGAGTCCAAACTGCTAATTAGCAATAAAAATGGACAGGAAGAGGCCAGGTGGAGCTGAAAAAGTCAGGTTGAAGAAAAGAAAGGCGTTACAGGAGGAAGCTGTCAAATGTGCAAAGCAGACATTTTTCCAAAGAGACAGACAGAAGAAGCAACAGGTAATGACATAAATTAAAAACTAGCATAATAAATTAAGCTAATGTCACAACGTTGTACTATGTCACTAAACTTGCATGAAAGTCAAGTGGGACCTAAACGGACATAGCTTAATTAAAAATAAAAGCAGAAATATATAAATTGACCAATAAATAAATAAACGTCAAAGGACAATTTAAATTAAAAGAGAACTTTATCTCATACCCTGATGCATGCTCAATAATCCAGGTAGAAAAATCTAAAAAAGCTAAGTCTGGTCCTCTGGACATTTTTTGCTTTGTTTTGTTTTTTTGAATGTCCAGAGGACCAGACTTGGCTTTTTTAGAACTTTATCTCATGTTTTAAAAATTAATTGACCATCATGTTTTTTTCTTCCAGCTTAGTTCCAACAAATTATATATTTTAATTCATAATTTTACATTTTACTGTGCTTAAAATACCGGTAGGCCTATATATTTTTTTTGTTTTTACTTTTACTCTTAGATGACTTGTGTTATGTAATTAAATAAAAAAAAAAAATTCCACACAAGTCCTTATTTACGTAATGAGGCAGAAATGCATGAGGTGAAGTGAAAACAGGAGACAGAAAAATGTTAAAGCAACACATTTAATAGACAAATAAAAATAAACTCATGCATATGCATACATATTGCAACCAATGCCAAACTTGTCTCTGATTTTGCTTGTCTTGACCCTAAAAACTTTTCAGAGATAAGGCTTAAAGGACTCAAGAGCTCAGCACTTCAAGAAATCAGCAAAAATCTGCTTAGATTTGATGAGAGAGCCACAGTGAGTACTTTACACACAAAGCTGTCCAGTCCAGCATCCCAGTGGGATATGCTCAAGAAGTCCCCTCTGGAAGAGTCCACTGTCAGGTACTGAGATGGAACAGGGTGGCCAGGAGGGCTCAGTTGAACCAGAGCTTGAACTTGAAAGCAGGGCTTGTTCTTCTTGCAGAAACTGTGTTATCTGTGTTTACCTTATATTGACACAGTATAACCTTTTCACAGATTATATACAGCCCTATAACCCAGTTATAGGGCTGGCATACAAATATTTGTTGACCCTTTCATTGTCTCAGGTTGCATGTGAAAGAAGCTTCTCTTCTCTCAAGTTAATCAAGAATAGACTACGAAGCACACTTAACCAGGAGCATTTGGAGGCATAGAAAGAACTTCTTATGTCCATTGACAATGACAAAGTAACAAATATGGTGGCAGAAACTAGTGCACTTCTTAGGCCCTTACTGATGCTGATCACATGTCAAACTCGAGGCCCATGGGCCAAATCTGGTCTCATTGACATTTTATCTGGCCTCAAATTTAATATTTTAATTGTAAAATAGTTTTATGGTTTATCTTTTTGTCACTGTATTTAGTGCAAACTTCTCATGACAGCTGGCCAATGTTCAAGCCAACAAAATTACGTTTTGAGTTTTTCAGTTATCTTTGAGTCTGATATGGAAAGAGCAACAAAGAATTGACTTATCTTTTTCTGTTTTTTAAGTCAACTAATTTAGTTTTTTCCCCACCTGATTTGCTGAATTGTAACAAAATGTAACAAAAAATTATAACAAAAAAAATGTTGTTGATTGTATTGCAATTAAGAAAAATTATAGGCTACATTTTTGCCTAATATTTTTAAAATGTGAAAAAATGGGCCACTCTTGGCCATTAAACTCCCGGGCTGAAAAGTTGTCCCACTCCGCCCCTGGTCGCGTGCGTGTTGAGCATGCTGGAAAGCGTTTTCCGTGCACGTGAACCGGCTTCAGCCTCCAAACCGCGCATTCAGCATGCTGAAGATTTCGCGGTTCAAACTTTCAAACGCCGCTCAACTCTACCTGATTGGTTGGTGTGTCAACCAATCAGGGAGAGTCGGGGGGAGAAGAGAGGGGGAGAAGAGAGGAGGAGAAGAGAGGGGGAGAGTCCCTATGTGACGCGGAAACGAGGGGGCGCGCGCACTATGTGACGTATTGTTTGTGGGACACAGAAAAGACCCGCGAGGTCGTGTACTATGGAAGAGAAACTCATTGTAGCTGTGTGTTCGCGACAATTCCTTCACGACCAGTCAAGTCTGCTCCACAGAGACGGAAATAAAAAGCTCCTCGCCTGGCGGAGTGCGCAGGACTCTGTGCGCAGGACTCTGTATACCGGTAAGCTCCTCCCACACACCCCGCAGCTGTTTCGCGTTCTGGCGTTCTGGTCCAAGTAGGTCTGGACACCAAGTGCGTCCACTTGCGTGCGTGACGAGCTTTTTGGAGGTTGAAAAGCTGTTCGGTGTGACCACACCATCAGAGAGCGAAGAGGAAGAGGGGCCACTTCCAGAAGTTTCTACTTGCATGTGTCCGAAAAAAGCCTCCTTTGGTCGGACTGATGACTCTGTCGCTGCCCGCTCCCTGCTGTGGATGTACCGGTAGCTGTTTTTGTTTGCAAGATACCACTCATAAACCACACCGCGGATTTTTAAATCCAGCTGATTTCACATTTGGTTCAGCTCAGGAGCCCGTCTGCTATAGTGAGGTAAGAAATATATTTTTTAAGCGTTTATTTAGCTAAATTTAAAGAAAGAAAGCGTCCGGTTTGACCCGCCTGGCGCCTGCATAAAAATCGGCAAACTTTTTTTTTTTAATCCAGCTGATTTGAACATTTCGTTAAACTCAGGAGCACGTCTTCTATAAAGTCAGCTAAGAAATATATTTTTTCTCGCAAAAAAATAATTGTTTTTACCGTGTTTCCTTGTGAAGTTCTTCGTACTGGCTTGCTTCTGTCGCCGCCATCTTGATCAGGACAAAGCTGACGCGTCGCGTGGCAATGACGCGTATTAAACACCGAGGCGTATTGTGTACAATTTTTTCTTCTTTATTGTTAATAATTTGACAAAGCGTATTAAACACCGGAGCGTATTTTCCTCTGGTGTTTACGGTAAGTCTTTGTGTAAACATAATCGGAGGTGTGTAGTGTTTTAGATGATAAACTATATATTTAACGTGAGCTCATGTTGTTTTACTTTATATACTGTGAGTGTAGAAAGCCAATTATCACGGAGGATTCTTCATGTGCGATGCTAAAAAAACAAATTTGCCGACATAAAATCAGGAGCAAACGCACGTTGCTTGTTATGTATTTTTAAATTATGTCTTCGCGATCAAGTAACATCAGTAAGTTTATTTATTCATGGAGGGTTTATTAATGAGAGTTTTGGATGATTTACTGTCTTAAAATGATAGATCTCAAACGCGATCGGGCCTCTGTTAGCTTAGCCCAAGAACAAAGAAGCCACATCACGAAGCTATCCTCACTTAGCTACTGTGTATAAAATAAACTGTGTCTAAATCACTTTTCAATTGATCGAGTGTCCAATAACTGTATAGGATGAATAATAACCCTTTGATTGCTTTAATACATTCATGTACTAACAATAGGTTGTGTTTGTTCGACATGCTCCACCATTATTATTGACATGCGCGTTGAGCAGCGGCTACCCACGGGCACGTCACGATGACGTTTTGCGGAAGTGCGCAGATTTTTAGGGGTGTGTCCCAGAGAAAAAACTGCCATAACTTGGAATGAAATTTTAATATATTTATAATTTATTTTGCAAAAACGAACAGAGCTGAATGATATAAGATATATATGTTGTGACAAATGTGCACATTTCCAACATCATGTCACAATACCTTTAAACACAAAGGTGACAGGGCGTTCTCTGTAGCAGGCCCAAGACTTTGGAATGAGTTACCTCTGTTCGTCAGACAGGCCCCCTCCCTCTCGGTTTTCAAATCCCGTTTAAAGACCCATTACTATTCTGTTGCTTTCAACACCAGATGATCTGTGTTTGGTCATTATATTTATTATCTGCAATGTTTTTATGTCTATTTTTTTGTTGTACTTCATTTTGTATGTTGCCTATAAGTTGCCTGTTGTTTGTTTGTACAGCACTTTGGTTGGCCTTGTCGCTGTTTTAAGTGCTCTATAAATAAAATGGTATGGTATGGTTCCTGTGGTTGTACCAGCTTTAAAGTTTTAATATTTTGTTAACTCACTTAAAATTCAAGCACTATAAATCACTCAGTGAATGAACAAGTGTCATGTTTACAAATAGATTACTTCTTAGAATTTATTTTTATTTTTAACCGTTTTTATCCACAAAAGGTGTCAAAGAGAACACAGACTGAACAGCACATATTTATGAGCAACGCGATGTATTAGCAGGTCCTGTCTAATGCCTTCCATCATTTTTAGCATTTTCATTTTAAGGACGTGTCTCTCTGATACAGTTTATGTGAGGTGGAAAAGTTTTTAGGCCTTTCTTATCCTCTACTTGTTCAGATTTTATTTTAAACTATTTTTATTTTAATGAAAAACATTATAAGATTTGGACTAATGGCTTTTTGGGAAGGTGTTAATTTAATGACTTTTAGTAACATTAAGCTAACAATATAATCTTCTGTAAAGATGCAAGGATGGACTGAAAAGTACAAAAGCCACGTATAAAAACTTTGAAAGACTTTTAGAAAATCCTATGATGAGAACAATTTAAAAAGACACAAGAAAGTCTATAATTGTACAGCACAATAAATACCAAAAATGTTGCTCTGATTATGAGGAAATTCTGGGTTTCCTTTTAATATGATTTACCAAATTAAATGGAGTCTTCCAGTTACGTGTACAGGAAAACCAGATGTGCAACTAGTCTACTGATTTCCTGGTTCTTGAACAATAAACACAAATCAAATATTTTCCTTTATGTAAATTCAACAGTATTCAAAAAAAGGGAAAAAGCTCTAATTAAACCTGATTTATTTGAGCTACAGAAGCTCTGCACGTCAGGGCCAAAAGGAAGGTTTAGCGTTAAGCGAAGACAAACTATTACAGCCAGTGGACTGAAGCGTTTTGTGCACTGTGTCACAGCTTCTGCAAAACCCAACACACAAAAAGCATCGTGACAAGAGTGGTGTTAACGAGGAGTAGAAGGGAAACATTAAGTTTCAATAAAAGTCTGGTGATAAAAATTCTTGGGAATGTGCCTTCGTAGATAAAAAAAAAAAAGAACAAGTTCTCTTGTCGCAGTCTCCTTTTAATCAAGTGAGAAGCATTCAGTGCCAGTCAGTTAGATACACCACCATATGTTGGCACTAGAAAGACTTTGCACAGAATAATCCTAGACATGAGCAGCTACAATCTGGCTTGAGCACGTTACAATCTTAAAATATGTGCTAAGATACAAAATAAAGTGCATCTTTTAAGAAGTGGTCCCATGACACATGAACCGTGTAACTTTTCCCGTGTGGACGTGCCGTGCGCTAAACCAACCTTTTTGACGTAGTTCTGAATCACTTCTGGGTCTGCAGCCTGTTGACTGGCCACACACACGTCTGTCTCCAAACGATGTCTTGCCCACCTCGGATTGCTTTTCTCTAAACTGTGAAATTATATTTAAAAAAATAATAATAAAGAGCGTGAGAGAGCAAAAAGAGGCACAGTAATCAACATAACGCAGTTCTTTTGTGCATTGTATACCTCTGGTTGAATCAGAAGGTGTCAAATGTTTTTCTAAAGAGGCCACATAAAAAGGTATGAATAGTAAGTATCTATCCTGAGAATCTACACCAGCATATCTATCCTGTTGTAGATAGCTCCTTGAACAATCAAAGAAAAAAAAGTTGAACTCTGACCTGATTGACAACCTGATGGCTAGTCTGAAAGCAAAGTGGGATAGTGCTGCTGCTATACAACTCCATTCTTAAAAGTTTTACAGTGGTTCATGTGAGCACAGTTTTATAAATATTTCCATCACTGCCAGTTTTGTATCACACAAATATTTATATAGAATTCTGTTTGGTATTTGCTAGCATGGACTACACAGCATCAAAGACTACGAGGTGGTCTGTGGAGCTGACCAGCACATCATTTTCGGATGAGTTCGACACCTTCTACACCTGGTTTGATGCAAACAACACCACACACATCACCAGACCACATGTAGATGGTGGGGCCACCACACTCTGTATAGACACTGCCACAGTGAGATGGGAGTTCCCTCGCAAAGCACCAGGGCCTGATGGCATCCCAGGACAGGTGCTGAGAGTGTGCGCTGACCAACGTACCAAGGTGTTTTCCAATATGATTAACCTGTCTATGAGCCAGTTTATTGTGTCCAGAATCTTCAAGATCTCCACTGTTGTTTCCATCCCAAAGACATCTGCAGCATCCTGCCTTAATGACTTCCGGCCCATAGCACTCACATCTGTCATCAAGAAGTGCTTTGAGCGAATTATCAAGACTCACATCTGTGTCTCCCACCCCGACCCCCTGGACCCCCCAACAATTTGCATACAGAGCAAACAGGTCTACAGATGATGCCATTGCTTTAGCAGTTCACACCTCCCTCAGCCACCTGGAGAAAGAAGGTAAACACCTATGTGAGAATGCTCTTCATTGACTACAGCTCAGCATTCAACACCAGAATCCCCTTTAAACTGGTTTCCAAGCTCTCCACACTGGGCCTGGAGAAGTCCATCTGCTGCTGGATACTGGACTTCCTCACCAACAGACCACAGGCAGTGAGAATCAGCTGTCACCTCTCCTCCACACTAGTCCTCAGCATCGGTGCACCTCAGGGCTGTGTCCTCAGTCCACTCTTGTACTCTCTATTTATGCATGACTGTACCACCAGGTACAGCTCAAACGTCATCTTCAAGTATGCCAATGACACCACCATATTGGGTCTCATCACCAACAACGACGAGAGTGCCTACAGAGATGAGGTGAAATCACTGACCAGCTGGTGTCAGGAAAATAACCTCTCTCTAAATGTCAGCAAAACGAAGGCGATGATAGTGGACTTCAGGAGACGGCATGGAGATCAGGCACTCGCCATCTTTGTAAACAGCGCTTAGATAAAGCAGGTCAGCAGCTTCAAGTTCCTCAGAATTCACATTACATCAGGATCTTTTCTGATTACATACAGACACTGTGGCCAAGAAAGACCAACAAAGACTCTACTTCCTAAGAAGAATAAGGAAGTTTTGTATGAACACAAACATCCTCACAAACTTCTATAGGTGCACCATTGAGAGCCTGCTGACAGGCTGCATCACAAGGTGGTACAGGAACTGCGCCAGTCAGAGCTGGATGCACTACAGAGGGTGGTGCAAACAGCAGATGACATCACTGGCAGCAGTCTCCACACCATCCAGGACATCTACCACAGCCGATGTCTGCATAAAGCACACAGCATCATTAAGGACTACACCCAACCAGCACAAATAATTTTCCATCTACCGTACTACCCTCAAGCAGACAATTCAGGAGTCTGTCATCACGCACAAAAACACTCAAAGACTCAAAGACAGTTATTATCCATCAGCTGTCAGATTAGTGAACTCTTGATAAAAATATTGAACAACTGACAATAATGTTTGCACCAAGCCACGTCTGTGACACCTAATGTGTTTGTTGCTACTGCTCTATGTGGTTGTATTGTGTATGTCACTACCTTACCATCATAATTCATCTCAATGTCACTTACTACCTGTGCAATAACCTGTCACACAACCTGTGTAGTATATGCCATGTGTAATATATATCATGTGCATTTTAACTTATGTTACCTGTGAAATACTTATTTATACTACTTGCATTGTTATATTCTACCATGTTGTTGTTTACTATATTTCTTTTGGCCTTTGTAAATATATTTATTTTCACTTTTGGTACTTTATTTTGTACTTTCATTGCACGCTTTAGTATTTCCTGTTTGTTTAGCAAGTCTGATCGGTTCTTCTCATCCTGAGCATTTCATTGCATTGCTGACATTGTGTCAACCTGCATATGACAAATAAACAATAAACAAACCCTCCAACTCTAACAGCGTATCATCCTTACAGCGGGAGCCACATCTCTTTTAACATTGACGTGGAAAAACAATAATTTATACAGTCCAAACTGAGTCGGCTGAAAAAAGGATTTCCAGCTGGCAGACACTCATGTTGGGACGTCTCCAGCTGAAGAGTGCACAACTGTTTAAATGGTCAAAAGGTGAAGGCAAGTAAACAACACAAACAGTGGAAAGACACTGGCATATTTTTCTATCACATTAAAATGAGCCATTTCTCCAGACTGATTGTTCAAAGAACTATCTACAACAGGTAAGATGTTATTTGTTCATAACCTTTCCAGGGAGCTCCACATCAATAGCGTGAAGCCTTTACATCATTCTGGGCTTTCTTTCTTTCCTGCTCAGTGTAATTATGGCAGTTACGGCCCATCACTCGGTGACATTACAGTGTGAATGAGCCTTGAAAGACTGTAGCAGACATCTTCAGGAGCACTTGTTGACCCAGAATGATCACAGCAGAAACATAATGTCAAATCTGATGGAGGGGGAATTTTCCCATTTGAGGAGCGCACACCCACCGCAGTCACAAAAGACTTATTAGACAGAAAAAGGAGTGAATTTCCTTTTTTCCCTTGTTGCAAGGCACCATCATGAAAGGCACATTCAGATACGCCTCTTCAGATTTGGATTGAGGTCAGTGGGAAGGCCGTCGTAATAACTTGTGCTCTGAGGCGTGAGTGACATGAAACAGTGGATCAGTTGGATTTTTTTTTTTCTTTCCCATTCATTTTTATGTTTTTTTGATGAAAGGGATGGCGGTGATGGGGAGATAAAAGACGGTAAAGGGGACAAAGGAGGGTGACTGGGACAAAAAGAAGAAAAAAAACTGAAGAGTGAGGCGGTGTGGGGAGTGGTCGTCGCTGGAGGAAGCAGATGAAAGGACAGCGAGATGGTCTCTCCCTTTCAGCGTGCCGTTCCCCTCTGGCGAGCACTGATGATGCAATCAGCCATCTCCACGGTGACAGGTGGCAGGAAGCAGCAGGACAGACTGGCAGGAGGGGCATCAAAGTAACAGCCTGGCACCTGCCAACGCGTGTGTGTGTGCGTGTGTGTACAAAAATTAACAATAATCTGAATTTACATCCAAACTGCAGAAAATTTCCAAGACTGCAATCGAAAAAGTAACAGCCTGGCACCTGCCAACGCGTGTGTGTGTGCGTGTGTGTACAAAAATTAACAATAATCTGAATTTACATCCAAACTGCAGAAAATTTCCAAGACTGCAATCGAAGCAAATTAATTCATTTCACAGTCAGGATTGTCACGTGCCAACTGAAAAGTTGCACAAATGGTTGGAAATTGTGTGACTGTAATTTGATTTTTTTGGGGCTGCACAGTGGTGTAGCGGTTAGCACCGTCACCAACAGGAAGGAGGTTATGATCCAACTCTTGGCCACACACACCTTCCTGTGTGGAGTTAGTCTGTTCTCCCTGTGAATGCATACGTCTTCTCCAGGTTCTTCCTACAATCCAAATCCATGCACCTTAGATTCATCAACCTGGTGAAATTGATTTATTTTTTGTCTCGTGTTTTTCTGTGCTGGCCTGGCGACCTCACCTGGTTATGCCTGGTTAGGTCTATGACAGCTGGGAGAGGCTCAGACCCTCCCCCGTCTTAATTGGCACAGATCATTTTGAGTTAAATGCTAAAGTTAGCACTGAGTAAGCATGGTAAATCCATAAACCATGAATGTATCTGTAAGACCATGATAACCAGTCAGTCTGAGAGGTACACGTAATGAGTTTTAAATAAACCTCTTATTGAGATCCTTGTTAAAAAATTAATCAAAGCAGACTGTTGAAATTATACTGATGTATGGATAGGCTTTATCAATGACGCAGTGTTTGCTTTGAGACATTTTGGAGCTGTATTCAAATTACAGGTAGTCCCCGACTTACGAGCGCTCTGACCTACGAGGTTCCGGACTTACGAGCTGGCGAATTTTTGGAAAAAACGCAAAAAATACCAAGTTTTTCTGTGTTTTTTCACCACAGTTCGTTAGCTAAACATGTGGACACACGTTTCCGATCATTTTTATGCACTCATAAGCAGTTTTTCGATGAAAAACGAGTGTTTGTAGTCGCGCTAGCAAAACCGTTCCAACTTACGAGCGAAATTCCGGACTTACGAGACACGTGGCGGCCGTTCCAAGTTACGAATTTTCGCTTTACGAGCGCCTCGTTGTAACGGAACTCGCTCGTAAGTCGGGGACTACCTGTATTATTATTATTTTGGTTATTATATCACAAGAGTCTGTTTTGTTATGTCACATATGTCTGCTTAAACACAGCTCTTGTGTTCAGTGAAGTTGTGTAGCGAGCAGCTGACAGTCTTGCCTGAGGAATGTTGGTTGTTTTACTGTGACAGTAGCAAGTCACTAATCCCTGTATGCTTCTGTACTTCTCTTACATCACATCTGTTAGATTGCATAATAAGGCTTGTTAAGAGCTTTCTGAACGACACCACAGAAACACAACTCAGGGGAAGAGGAAACAAGTTCATGTGTAAACGACAC
>JBBPBX010043186.1:0-18997 GCA_038048925.1 Garcialebias charrua | reverse complement strand
TATAATATAAGTGGTTTCTTTCTTTTTCAATCGGTGGGGAGGGTTTGCTGGGTCGGGCTTTTGAACCCTTGAAATATAAGCTAAAAGGCTTCCTTCCTTTGCTACCGAGGATTGTGATTAACAAACTTAAAAACTTGCAAGTTTTGGCTGTTACAAAATGAATACAAATTGACATATAAATGTTTCTCATGAGCCGACAGTCAAATTGGAAATAATTGGATATAACAACAGCTTTCTGGTGTCGACAGTAAAATACAGTCTTGAAAAGGTGCTTTAGATTTGGTAAAACTAAATCTAAGTGTTGTAGTATGAGCACTAGTATGAAAGTGAAGCTGTATTTGTAAACCGGTTGTATTAAAGCTAGATGAATCTCTAGTCTCCTTATGTCTATAAGACAGGAGGAGTGTTTAAAGCTGTACTGTACAGTCTTGTTGGATGTCAAAAGAGCGACAAGGTAAGGACAAAGCTGAGTTGATCAATCAGTCCTTTTTGTCTGGGAGGCAAATTGAGTATAAAGCTGTAAATTTACAGTCCCGTAGGCAGGAGTTTTGCTACGGGGTAAGCGATAGTTGTGTTAAAATTGGCACCAAATTTAGTGAAATGCAACACATACAACGCGTTTGAGTAAGAATAACATAAAGACATGGTTAAAGGCCTGAAAAAACAAACTGTATACAGTTGAATAAAACAAGAGTCTTTATTGTACTGTACATGTATTCAAATCCAGTAATACAAAGTATAACTGAGCAAACTGCATAAAATCTACTAAAAGTATAGGGAAATAATAAATAAAGTGTTAATTAAAAAATAAAGTGTTAATAAATTAAATAATAAAAAAAGTGTTAATAAATAAAATGAATCAATAATCAAAGTGTTAATAAATAATTAAAGTGTAAAGTTACAACATTATACATAATAGAAACAATACAAAGCCGTTGTTTAGAGTTCAACGGGGAGGACAGAGTCAGCTGTGCAGAGAAGCTGCATGTCTGTGCTATTTTTAGACTGCAGGAAGCTTGCTGCTTTTCCTGTGTGCATGGAAGGCGTTGTTAACTTTAGCTGTCTCACAAAAGCTGCTCTTGTATTTACATGTGTAAGAATGTGCTGTTTGAAAAACTTTTCGATGCAAGTGTAATTTCTGCTTGTTAAGATAAATCAGGGGTCCCAAAACTTTTTCCTGTGAGGGCCACATAACTTTTCCCTTCTCTGGTGGGGGGCCGGAGTCAGTTTGTAACAGGAAAAAGTGTGACGATTGCAGGAGTGCCTAAATGTAAACGTGTATTGTTTTCCAGAAAGCACAATCAAATAACCCTCTCTGGGTTCTTCACAGATGTTGGAACAATAATAAATAGTTAATTAGTAGTGAATAACTTACTGGGGGCCGTTTCTCTGCGGTGTCCATCCAAAAGGCTGTGCGCATTAGCGTTAGCCCCTCCGCGTTAGCATGTTAGGCCACGCAAGCTATCATACTTGTCTTTGTGACGGGATTCATAGTGTCGCCGCATATTGTATTCTTTGAATACTGCCACCGCCTCTTTACAGATGAGACGGACAGCCTTTTCTTTGCATTGAACAAAAAAATAATCATTTGTCCACTGCAGCTTAAATGCCCTGCATTCTGAATCTATTTTTCTCTTACCTAATCTTTTCACCATTATTCAGTTCTGTCTTTGAGAGGGGCGGGTTTAGGATTTTTTTTCTGAGGGTTGCCAGATAGGGGCACAGACCGCAAAAGGGTGGAACAGAATGTCACGTTTTGGATGTGTCAGGGTTTTTCCCCAAACGTTGACACAATAAATTAAATGTGGAACAATAGTTCAAAATAGTTCATAACTAAGGAACATTTTATTGCAAACGTCCAACTTTATTATCAAATACAAATACACATATGAAAAAAAATCTAAATGTTCTCTGGTATTGTTCTGGGGGCCGGACCAAATGTGGAGGAGGGCAGCATCCGGCCCGCGGGCCGCAGTTTGGTGACCACTGAGATAAATGTTTGCTATGTTTGGAATTTCCTGTTAAAATTAGCTGTCTCGTAGTGTCTGAGTGATTGCTTGAGAGGAGTTGAGGAATGTTTTTCTAAGGAAGTTTGGAGTGTTAGGTTTTTGGAAAGTGTTAAATTTGTTTGGAAGGTCATGTGTGTCTGAAGTGTTTGTTCTTTTTCGCACTGGTAGCTGTTTTCTGAGTTTGCTGGAAGTGAAGAAAAAGTTGTTTTGATTTGAACGGAGTCAAAGCGGGGAGAACTATGCAGGCTGCAGTATTTTTTCTGTCTCCTGCGTCTGAAACAATGTTGCGCATGTTGATGGATAACAGATGTTTCCTGGAATGAAACAACACACACACAGAGAAAGGATTAAACAAAGAGATGATAACACACACACACAAACTATTTTAAGCAAAACAAAGTAATTCTGGTTTCATAAAAATAAAAACTTGAAGAAAGTGTTTAATTTAAGAGTAATTGATGTATTCATATATGTTTATCTCATTAGGTTGTATAGAAGAACTATGGACAACGCCCTTTGGAAAAATGCCCACCCACACATACCCACGCACAAGAAAATTAATGTGCGGGGAACCGTTCCCACAGCAAAGTGGGAATCAAAGAAATACACACACACACATGCCTTAACACAGAGATCATCAGAGTTTAAATAAACTCACATACACACATAGAAGATAGAAATTTTACAGACACATTTTCTCAGTGTAATAACATCCGATGAGTGTCCCATGAAAAAAAAACATCAAATAAGTGTCCTATCAGTGTATGAATGTGATCTAAAGCTCTGATTAGTCTCTTTAGAATGATTTGTTCAATTAACATTGTAGAGATCTAGTAATGTGCTATATAAATGGGTAAGTAGGCACAGATTGTAGTTTAAAGTGTTTTGTGTGTGTTGAAATAAAATAGAAAGGTACTATATCAGTGTATCTATCAATTTATAGAAAAAAGGAGATGTTTAACAAACACCAGGAGTACATTCACCCACGTACACTCAGATACTTAATGACTACACACCAACACGGAGACCTCTGGCCTGGTTACACAATATGAAAATAAATGAAGTTATTAAGTACGACAAAACACGTTTAAGTTTAAATACCTTAGACATTTCTTTAAGACAGGGGAAGGAAAAACTGGATGCATAATAGACGATACAAAAAGATAAATACTCACAGTCCACGAAGAAACAAATGTACTACTGGTTTCTGAAACCGTGTGTCGGGTCTTAGAAGTCCAGCTCTCCTTTGGAGTTTAATTTCACATGCTCACACACATGTGTCGTCCACCCCTCCCATGGTAGGTTTGTCTTGCAGGCTGTTGTGACCAGCGGGGAAAAAAAACTACACACACACACACATACACACACACACATACACACACACACACACACACGCAAAGTGCTATGGCTAAAAATAACATGTGCACTGATCAGGAAGTAAGGAGACCTGAAGCATAAACGTTTATAGGTAATCTCTATTACAATGACAGAGAATAATATAATATAGTATAGCTTTATTTTAAACGCAACTTCTGTTAACACTTTAGGCAAATAATGATTAAAGTTAAATCTTTTTATCTTCTGTGATTGTTCTAAGAAATTATTGATCAACCCAAATGGTTAATGTTTTATCATCTTTGTCGGTCCGTGAAAGGTGGGCACACTTGTTTAGAAGAAAACAGACACAGATTTCCTCAACAATAATGAATATTTATTAAAGAAGTCTTGTGACAGAAAAAGGAAAAACATACAGTTGTACAAATCACCTCAGATGTACATGTTCAACACACACACAAGTTTCCTGCTAAGATTTAAAAGTGTCTGTTTAATCTCGCCACAGTAAAACTTAAAATACACACAAGCTTAGACATTGACGTGTAACAAATTACAGTATTTTCTCACCTTTGACACTTTGAACAGGGGAGCCGCTCTGTTCAGCGAGAGAAAAGTCATCAATGCGCACACCGGGCGTTTGGATCAAAAACCCACGGTAGACTCCAAATTGTTTATCCGAGCGCTTCTCTATTTATACCGTTGTGAGTACATGACTTCATTCACTCCCATCAAACATGTTTTCAATCAAACTTTGTTTTTCAAGACAGTACCAGGCACTGCCAAAAGCTTTCTGTTTCATCTATCAGCTACAAGGTCAGTTTGCCTTTAATTGCTGAGCTATGCTCATCAACATCTTTACAAACTATTTATTTACCTAACTTCCTTTCAGAAGAACTGCAAGGCTTTAAGTGAGATGGGTGATATGCATTCATTCCATCAAAGACCAGTTTTTCGAGAAGGATTGGGCCCTAATCTTTCAAAGAAAACTCTGGACCTTCGAAGCAAAGCCACACAAACCCCCCCTCTTCAAGGCTTTAATGAAAAACTAAAATGTATTTTTTGTGTTGCATTAAGCATTAACTCTTAAAAATTGATAAACATTTAGTCAGAAAAACATTAATATTTCTTAATCTGTTCAGTGACAGAATAATGTTTTTACCTAAATTGGATTTTTCTGATCAAAAAGTACATAACTAAAATGAATCAAATGCAGAATAATTTTATTTATATTAGAAAAACTGAACAACATTATCAGTGTGTGCTACAAATTTTACAATTGATTTAAAGCTCTGTAATAATAATGATCTTTCAATATGAACTTTGATTTTTGTGAAAAGATTAAACGATAATGCTAATTAATTTATGTTTTTGTGCTATGGTGCATTGATCCTTGCTGGGTGTGTTTCTCAAAACCATTAAGGCCGGAAAAAGTATCATGAAAATAAAAGAACAGAGGCGTTAAGCCTGGAGTACAATGTGGTTGGACTGGAAGATGGCTCATAAAGGAACTTGAACAGTCACGTCCAAGCGCTAAGAGTGTTTTTGAGGGGCACACAAAGGAATGACATCTGTGAACTGAAAAATAATTACTCAAAGGCTGCTTCAGCGAACTTGATAAAGAAGAAAGAAACGTTGCAGGAAACAAGGAGACGGATTCAAGTGCTGTATGAAATCTTCTGGATGTACACAGAAAACATGAACTGAAATGGACGCTATCCATCATCATGTGATCATGAACTGATAGACAACCCAGAAACAATTTTGTGTCTGATGGTATACAGGAAGCACACACAGTGAGAAGATGTTTACTGTGAGCATATGATATTTAGAGTTCTACTTAAGATTTTATAAAGTACTGATCAGATTTCATACAGAAATGATCTTTGAAACAAACAATTTTAAAATAATTTTAAAGCCAATTAAGTACAACAGCCAAATCATAATTACAACTCAAGCTTACAGTTTTATCTGAATAAAAATATATTAGACACTTTAGGAAAAACTATTAATGGTCGCATAAAACAACTTCTGATCAAAATGAGGTTTTAACTTCGTTATAGAGAATTTAAGCCTGTATTCTCGAAAAAGAACATGTTAACAGTAAATACAGATTAAAAAGAAATAATTTAAACCTAGAAAGTGGCCATATACATCACTAAGTTAACTGTTACCTGATAGGTAGGAAAACAAATTATTGCAACAAATCATATAGTTTTTGTTATACAAAAACAGACAAACTTGTTAAAACTATAACTAATGTCAGAATCACACTTTTGCATTTTGAACATTTGAAAAAGAAACAAATAGACAAAGTAATGTGTTACACATGTTAAAACACACATATTTTACAGCATGGTACATATACAGGGTCAATAACCAGGTTTTGGATTCTAAATAAGTTAGACACCGGAGTGAAACGGTCAGGAACAATCTTTGTTTGTTACTGATGATGGTTGAATAAGAGGAGTAAGGGTCAAATGGCTGACAGGAAGTCAGATGACAGGAAAGCTACAAGGAGAAGCAAGAGCCAAAAATCATGATCCAAAGGGAAAGTTGAAAATAAAATAAAATAAATGCAATCAGGCCGCTGGCCATGACATACAGCCAACTTTTGTTAATGTTGACTTTTCTCACTACAATATCTATTGTATTTTTCTACAGGACAGGACGACAGATGGATGATTTCCAGTGGACAATTCAACTTGTTTAACCTATTTTTCCTTTTTACAGCTGTTACATGTTTTTTTACATTGATGCTTTGTGCATGGATGAGGAATTATTGTGTTATAACAAAACTTTTTCCTGCTCTTGCGAAAACTGTTGAAGTGAAAGATGAAAAGTTAGGGTCAGTTAGAAGTTAGGATTGTTGTTTCAGCTTCTAAATACAGAAAAGGGTCCGTAAAGCCATTTCATGAAATTTCTACTCAGTTAAGTATCAATCACACAAACACACAACAATACTCTGAAAATCATAGTTGTTGTATCAAATAAATTCAAAGTGTTTCTTAAAGTATACAAAGTGGTGGAACAACACTAATGGTAAAACAATAATTATTTGATAAGGTGAATGTATTGTGTTGTATTGTTCTTTTTCCACACATATTTCTAAGCAGGAAACAACTGCCAGACATGTAAGGCAGACCAAAACTTTCAACCGGAAGCAAAGAAGTATTTGATGGACAAAGAAGGAAATACCTTAACGTTGATTCAATTGCATGACTTCAAATAAGCATGGAACCTAAAAGTTATCATTACCATTACTAATCCCAAAAACAAAAACGCATGAACTGCATGAAAGTGCACAACTACGCGTATGCCACATTAAAACTATAAAAGGGAGGTGGATCACAATCAGAACTTTGAGTAGTTTCAGCTTTATTTACAATATTGTAACACAACAGCTTTCATATTAAGCAGTTAATTTTGAATCTTAACAGCTTTTTGCCAAGCTCTTTCTTAAGCATGACCCAGAATGTTATGAAAGAAAAGGAGAAGGGAAGCTTGTTTTCATTACAGGTGATGAGAAAGGAGATGAGTGGAGACTAGGTGGATAACGAGGTTTTCCTGAAAGAAATGACATGACGCTAGGCGTAAGGGCTCAAACTGAAAGATCCATGGCCAGTTGGTGGCCAGTTGCACCTGCTACAAAATCGAGATTGAGAGAAGATCCACATGGTTCAAGCAGAAGTCCAACATGAGAAGATCAACATGGTTCAAGCAGAAGTCCAGGAGGAAGGAAGTTCCACCTGGTATCACAGCAGTTATTGCACCAGAGTTCCAAACAATAACAAGTGCAATGTTGTGCAGAAAATAAACTTTGACAATGACACCAAGACAGGAGCAGAAAATGAGTCTGATAAGTGTTCTGTTCTGGATAATCCTAGGGGCATCCATGATGACATTAATCCAACTGGAGAAGGTGAAGACACCAGTAAAGAAAACATGGCCAGGTCCTTGCAGACCAGTCACTAGAGCCAAGGCTGTAGCCAGAACCAGAACAAAATCATCCAACATAAGTTGAGTAATGATACAACGTAAACACCCGACCACATTCTGGCACCTTTGCTAGCATTAATAATACACTTAATACACATGTTCAAAAAAAATTGTTGTCCCACTGTAACATATAATTTTATAACTTTTCATCACAACATACTACTGTCATTCTACGTGAGTGAGGTAAGCCGTAGGACCTTGCAACAAGTCCTCACTCCAGCCTATGTAATGGTAAATGGAGCTTATTTATATAGCGCTTTCCAGTCCCCTGTGAGGAGCCCCAAAGCGCCTTACAATACCAGCCATCCACCCATTCATACACACATTCATACACCGGTAGTGGTAGCCTGCCTTGCAAGGCGCCATCCAGACTTACCGGGAGCAACTTGGGGTTAAGTGTCTTGCCCAGGGACACTACGACACATGGTGAGCGGACGCGGGATTCGAACCTCCAACCTTCCGATCGGGGTCGACTGCCATTACCACTGTTCCACGGCCGCCCCTACTCCATTAAAGGTTCCTTAACGAGTCCTTAAACTCGAGTTTTACCCAATGTGTCCAGAAATGTTAGGATTAAGGCTGAGACGAGGTAATTCACCCAGACTGTTCACTGTCTCCGGTCTGCACGTTATATCCTCGTTCCACTCCGTAGATAGCCTCACTTAGCAGTATGGAGTCAGATCGTATCTCACGGAGAAACATGCATTAACGATAGCTTTACCTCTTGTAGATAGAAATTGTTTCTGATCTGGTTAGCTTTAGGATTTAGGAAAATAAAATCCCAGGATATTGTTTATATTTGAAGCTAATAAAACCATTCAAAACCTCCAGTGATATTGTTATTATCTTTGAACCAAGTTTTCCATCATTTAATATCAAGATGAGTCAAGGAAAAATCCAGATTTGTACGTTTTGTGTTATTTTAATGATAGTTGCGGGGATTAACAGCATAAGCACTTCTTACTACAGAATAGATTTCATCAGGTTACATGATTGGCATTTCAGAGAGTTAAATGATTCAACAACTCACCAAAGGTGTCTTTCCACAAGCATAGGATTCAAAAGTCTGCACTCCAGCAGACTGAACAAATCTTTGTTTAGTCCTACCAGGAAGTCTTGTGTTATAATCCTATCAGAAAGGAAGAATTGGTAATTCAGGCTTTAATCCAATCAAGACTTGTTGTGCGGCGTTGATGAACAAAGCTTTCGAAGTGGTGTTCCCTTAGCTCAAACAAGTTGATAAGCCAAGACCCGTCAGAGCAGATCCCGATGCCGCTAAGAGCCCTTCTTTTGTCGAGGAGAAAAACTCTTTTCGAATTAATCCAATTTTCTTCTTTATCCCAGGACTGCCCAGAAAGTATCCAGCAAATTCAAAGAATTCTTCATGACTTCAGCAACTTCAGCAAATTGTATTCTATAATTATTGTTGAATCTAATCAAAAAGTTATAATAAATCCATCAAGGTGATTCCATCATTTGCTCTGCGGTACTGATGAACAAGGCTTCCGAAACGGGCCTGAGGCTAAAAATAGAACATAGTGTTCTTACAGAAACAACTCGTCGTTGCACTCTCGACTCTTGGCACACAAAACTGTCTTTAAATTCCTTCTAACCATGCTTTTCTCTGTTAGTGAATTAAAAATGCCATGATTATAACCAAGGTTTAAAAACCATATACAGTATAAAAATACCCTGATGCATGCTCAATAATCCAGGCAGAAAAATCCAAAAAAGCTAAGTCTGGTCCTCTGGACATTCAAAAAACAAAACAAAGCAAAAAATAATAATTGTAGAAACGTTTCGTCTTTGTTTTGTTTTTTGAATGTCCAGAGGACCAGACATATGTAAAAATGTGTTTCTGTACACCCTGTACTCAGGGCCTGTGAGTGATCATATATGTGTTATTAGTCTGGTTTTGTGTGTGTGTGACCTGCATCAGTCCGTCTTTCAACTAATAAAAGTCTGTGTACTTTTGACACTACAAAATGTAAAATAAAATGACTGAAATCTAGAAATAAATGTGAACCCTAAAGAAGACAAGAATACAACTCAAGAAAGTCTTAATATCAACTATCAACTACGGTAACTAGTTTTGACTACCATAGGTGATTACATTTATGACATTTAAAATTGTCAAAGGGAGGATTTGATTTGATTAAAAGACCTGATTTTGAAACAATGTTAAACCTCTGTTGAAGCAATTTGTACGAAGAATTTTAAAAAATCACGGTGTTGTCTCCCTACAGCAGGAAGGACAAGTCTTGTTAAAAGTGATGAACTTTGGAAAATAGCTAATCAAAATACCTGGTATTTATGGGAAATGTATACTACAAAGGAAAAGACCTCAAAAGAATGCATTATATGCACTAAAGCTCCTAGTTCATTACCAATAGTGATTCCAGAAAAGTACAATTCAAAACAATATGTCAAAGAACAAAAAGAAAACATGTAAATAAAATAAACATAGAAACAACACCCAATCAGACATATCAATGTTTTTAAACTTCCAATGTATGGAATAAAATGTAGGGTTCTATATGGAGCACAGTAATTTTATAATTACCTGGATATCTATCATCCAAGAAGATGTGCTATGTTCTTAGTTAAAACTGAATGAAATGGACCACCAATAAGACATAAAATAGAATAAGATGCTAAATATTAAATGAATATTAAATATCCTACAAGTGAAGGTTTCACAGGCAAACAAGGATTCAATTTAGGGAATACGATATAACGGGTACTTTTTGGTTTTTCACATGCATATATGATACCACTCTTTGTCAATACACCTGTGTGATATGAAAACTTAGAACCTCTAAGTTAAGAATGTGATAACATAACCATGGAAATTCTAACAATTTATCTATTCGTTGACCAAACCTTTCATATTGAAGATAGTTATTGGATGTGTGGAGAAGATATTTTGCTGAATATTTTGCCACCAAGATGGATTAGATTGTGCGCTATGGTAATAATAAAGGGTGCAGTGACAATGCTGCATGATCGAGTGAATGAGTTGATTAAATTAGACGCAAATGATTATAAGCGGAGTAATAGAAGACATGACATTTTAAACCAAAATGTATATTTCAATAAAATAGGTAAACCCAAAGGAATTCCATACAAGTTCAAAGGAAGGGATGAGATTAAAGCAGGGATAAGAATGTGATAACATAACCATGGAAATTCTAACAATTTATCTATTCGTTGACCAAACCTTTCATATTGAAGATAGTTATTGGATGTGTGGAGAAGATATTTTGCTGAATATTTTGCCACCAAGATGGATTAGATTGTGCGCTATGGTAATAATAAAGGGTGCAGTGACAATGTTGCATGATCGAGTGAATGAGTTGATTAAATTAGACGCAAATGATTATAAGCGGAGTAATAGAAGACATGACATTTTAAACCAAAATGTATATTTCAATAAAATAGGTAAACCCAAAGGAATTCCATACAAGTTCAAAGGAAGGGATGAGATTAAATAAGGGATAGAATCTATCCTGCCATGGATAACCGTTAATAAAAATGTTGAATGGATTATTTATATTTATTATAACCAACTGCAAATTCTTAATTAAACCACATAAGCTTTTAAAATGATTGGAGAACAGTTACATGAAACAAGTAATGTTTATGTTTATGTTTATTAAATTTGTTCATTTTTTTTACAAAAGAAACACAATACAAGACAATCCCATTAATGATACGTACACAATGTAAAAAAATGAAAGGAAGCAGAAAGAAGAATAAATCTTATTATATCTGCCCCTTTTTTCAAACAATCAGATTAAACAATAATAATATTTCACCAGTAGTACAAAATGACTAACTCTTTCTAATTTTCTAATACTAATACGTAACTAATAATCGATACAAAACACATTAATAATATTTCACCAGTAGTACAAAATGACTAATTCTTTCTAATTTTCTAATACTAATACATAATTAAAAATTGATACAAAGCACATTAATAATCTTCCACCAGTAGTACAAAATGACTAACTCTTTCTAATTTTCTAATACTAATACATAACTAATAAATAATACAATACACATTATGCTAATTCATATATATTTTTTCAACAAATTCCTTTTGATCATTTTCTTAAATGTAAACAGTGACTTGGCATTTTTAACTACATTCTCCAAGCCATTCCATAATCTAATTCCCTGGATTGAGGTAGAACGTCCCTTCAAGCTAGTTCTGAATTGTGGTTTTACAAACATCTCTGTCCCCTTAAGATTATAACAACTTTGTCTTTTAACAAAGTGCATTTGGATATTTAAAGGTAATTTGTTGTTCTGAGCCCTATACATAATTGATAAAATATTATAATCAACCAAATCATGGAACTTCAATAATTTCAGTTGATAAAATAATGTACTGGATGGATGACAGTAATGTTTTCTAGTGATAATTCTTACAGCTCTTTTCTGTAATACAAAAATAGGCTTTGTGATTGTTTTACACGCTTTCCCCCAAACATCAATACAATAGATTAAGTGTGGAACAATGATTGTGTTATACAACAAATACAGAGCTTTATCATTCAATAGGTCTCTGACCTTGTATAGTACTGCAATCGATTTAGCTATTTTTATTCTTACAGAATTTATGTGTTGTTTCCATGTCAGTTTGTCATCAATAATAACACCCAAAAACTTCACCTCACTCACTCTACAAATCTCAACACCCTCAATTTTGAGTGGAACATCAACAGTTTTCTTTTTATTACTGAATATCATGTAATTAGTTTTTTCTAGATTTAATGATAATTTATTGATTTTAAACCAAGTTTGTATTTTGGTAAATTCTGTCTTTATCAATTCCAACATTTGTTCTATATCTTCACCTAAACAGAAAAAAGTGGTATCATCAGCAAAAAGTATACATTTAAGGAGTCCTGACACATTTACCAAGTCATTCACATATAAAATAAATAGCTTTGGTCCAAGCACAGAGCCCTGGGGAACTCCACATGTGATATTACAGAGGTCAGATCTTACATCATTTATTTGTACAAATTGTTTCCTATCTTTCAAATAGCTAGATACCCACTGTAATGCTGGTCCTCTAATACCATATTTGTTCAGTTTTTCAAGGAGAATGGTGTGATCAATAGTATCGAATGCTTTTTTTAAATCAACAAAAATACTGACACAGTATTGTTTTTGATCGACAGCAGTAGTTATTTGTTCCATTAATTCCATGAGAGCCATTGATGTAGAGTTTTTAGCTCTGAACCCATATTGACTATTGCTTAGAATATTTTGTTTGTCTATAAATTGATCTAGTCTGTTCACAAAAAGTTTTTCAAGAATTTTAGAAAACTGTGGTAACAAGGATATAGGTCTATAATTGTTGAACACACATTTATCACCATTTTTAAAAAGAGGAACTACCTTAGCTACTTTCATATTATCTGGAAATATTCCTGTTGAAAATGATAAGTTACATATATATGTAAACGGCTCAATAACATGGCTCATTATATCCTTTACAAACATCATATCCATGTCCACCCAGTCCTTTGATCTCTTGTCTGTAAGATTTTTTACTACTTTCATTATTTCCTCTTCGTTAGTTCCATTTAGAAAAATACTGCTTGTACAGCCTGTAATTGTGTGGCTCACATTATTATTTACTTTTGGTATTTTAGCTGCAAGGCTTGATCCAACATTCACAAAATACTGATTAAATCCATTGACAATTTCATTTTCATCATAAACCTCATCTTTTTCTTTTACAAAATATTTTGAAATACTAGTTTTTGCTTTATGATTCTTCATAACACTATTCATTACTCGCCATGTTGCTTTCATATCACCATTACTTTTATCTAATAATTTACTATAATATTCTTTCTTATGTTTCCTTATAATCCCTACTAATTTATTTTTATACTTTTTATATTTTTCTTCAGCGTTTTGACTTCGCAATTTCAAGAAACACGAATACAAATAATTCTTTTTTTTACAAGCATTTCTCAACCCTTTTGTCATCCATGGTTGGTCAACAATTTTTCTCTTTGTGTAATTTGTTTGTACACAATTTTTTTCATACAGAGTTTCCAAGATATTCATAAACTCATCATATGATCTGTTCACATCATCAACATACACTTTATTCCAGTCTTGTTTATCTAGATCCTCTTTTAATTTTTCCATAACTTTTTTTGATGTGTTTATGATCTTTTTCTTTGCGTTAACTTCTTTTGTGATACTTTGATCATTTTTATAGATTGTGAAAACTGGTAAATGATCACTTAAGTCGGTCGTTAAGATACCACCTATCACCTCTCCGTCTGTTATATTTGTGAAAATATTATCAATTATTGTGGCACTATGAGTTGTAATTCTTGTTGGCTTGGATATCAATGGATACATATTTAAACTGTACATTGAATTTATAAATGTACTGATGTTATTTGAATCTGTTTTATTTCCCATATCAATGTTAAAGTCTCCACACAGAAAAACTTTTTTATTAAAACTCTTCTCCAATAGCTCCAGGATTTTATCAGTGAATATTTCTATATTTGATCCTGGTGATCTATATACACAACTTATTATTATGTTTTTATCATTTTTGTTTATTATTTCTATTGTTATCATTTCCATAAGATTATCAACTATTATTGACATTTCATTATTTAGTTTACATTTTAATTCATTTTTAACATATAAAGCGACACCACCGCCTCTCTTATTATTTCTGTTCATGTGAAATAATTCATACCCTTCAATGTGAATATTACTTGTGTTATCGTCATTGAGCCATGTCTCTGACAGTGCTATTATCGTAAAAGTTCTATTTAACTGTTTTAAGTAATCTGTTATGTTGGATATATTTGCATTTATACTTCTGCTGTTAATGTGAATAATAGAGAGAACTCCATTTGTTATATTGATGTCATTAAATTGCTCTTCATTGTAGTATTCGCTATCTTTTATTACTGGAAAAAAGTTAGCATCAATAACATCATTAACATTATATATTTTAGGTTCTGAGTCTTCGTATGTTGTCATGTTTTAATGTATTTGATGTATTTGTTCATTTCAGTTGTTTCATTGATTTGTACTTTGTCCTCCTCTGTGCTCCTCTAGATCCTTCAGTTCTTTTATCATTTTAGGGTTAGCCCCTACATGTGTTTTGATAAAGATGTTTCCATTTCTTGTCCATGTTGATGCTATTTTGTGTTGGCTTTTTAGCCACCTTGCTTCCTTTGCAATTCTTCCGTTTTTTTTTGTTAGATGTTCATTTATGTACGTTTTTGTTCCCTTCAGTAGGTGTGATTGACTAATTACATAGTTTCTAAACTTCCTGCTAACGAACTCGACAACTACCGACGGTTTGGTATTTGGTGATTTACTGGGCAGGGTGTAACAGAACGAAATGTCCTCATATTTTATGTCATAGTAATTGTCCCATAAAAAATTAACTACAGTCTCCTCCAGAGTCTCTAGTTCTTCCTGTGGTGCATCCTCAGTTGGGCCAGTGTTAGTGAGAGCTTGTTTAAATGTCCGACACTTACTAACATCAAGTCCTGTGATCACCACGTTGTTCTTTTTTGTGTATTTTTCCATGTCTTCTATTTTTTTTCCAGTTCAGCTATTTTATTGTCTTTGCTGGTTATCAGATCTTTCAGTTGTCTTATTTCATCAACCAGATTGGCCTGTGAATCAATTTTTTCTGATAATTTTGATAGTTTTTCATTTATACTGTTTAGTGATTTTTTAAAGTCTTCCATTTCTGCTGAGTTGTTTTCCGCCGACTCTGGTGACTTTTGACCACCTTTTTTTGACTCAGGTGATTTTTGTCCACCTCTTTTCGGCATTACTTACAGAGTTTGTAGTCTAGTGGTAGCAGGTCTCTGGTTGATGGTTTGTTTACTGAACCACGTGGCTCTTCCACGAGGCTCACAGGCCTAATGATGGTGGCTGTGGCCCAGTGCCCAGATCAGCAGTTAGTTCAGAACTCACGGTCTCAGCAGAACTCACGGTCTCAAGTAATGAAATGGTAATGCAAAATAGACAAGCATTAAATTGGTTATTAGCTAAAGGTGGAGTTTGCTAAATTTTAAAGATGAATGCTACACATACAGTCTTGAGAATACTATGCCAAGGGAATATTCTCTGAGACTATGGAGATAATAAAATATTTGAAAGTAATGCTTAAAGCTCCACTGACATGTTCTTTTGACTTTTCAAAAAATGGCACAACATATATAAATATTAAGATAGACCTCTGACCGTTTTTGCTAAAATAATGTTAAATGAATGAAAATTTCTCTCAAAATAGTTTAAAATTAGCGCCGTTTTTTTAGACCGTAAATCCGGATCTTCCGGTCACGTGTCAGCATTCCCGTTTCTGACGTCACGTCCGATACTGAACTCTGCTCAAACGACAAAAATACTGAGTTTTCATGTGTTTTTTCACTACAGTTAGCAAGTTAAGCATATAAACACACGTTTCCGATCATTTTTATGCACTCAAAAGTAGTTTTTAGATGAAAATAGAGTGTTTTTAGGTGCGCTGGCGAAATTTACGAACGGACTTCCGGGTTGCGAATTTTTGGAAAAAACGAAAAAAATACTGAGTTTTCATGTGTTTTTTCACTACAGTTAGCAAGTTAAGCATATAAACACACGTTTCCGATCATTTTTATGCACTCAAAAGTAGTTTTTAGATGAAAATAGAGTGTTTTTAGGTGCGCTGGCGAAATTTACGGACGTGACGTCAGAAACAGGAATGCTCACGTGACCGGAAAATCCGGATTTACGGTCTAAAAAAACGGCGCTAATTTTAAACTATTTTGAGAGAAATTTTCATTCATTTAACATTATTTTAGCAAAAACGGTCAGAGGTCTATCTTAATATTTATATATGTTGTGCCATTTTTTGAAAAGTCAAAAGAACATGTCAGTGGAGCTTTAATACAAATGTTGGCAAAGATAACTGGTCGTGGAATGGTCTTGATCTAAATTTAGGATAGAGATTAGTACAAGCTTAGTGCTAATTATAATTTCCTTTTTGACATGTTGTATCCTGCCGGCTGGGAAGCATTGGTGGACTCGTAAGATGATGAAAAGAAATGGACCTGGCTACGGCAAACCAATTCGTCCAGCTTCAGATGGCCTCAGAGGACATGTCTCCCCGCCTCCCACTGAACTGACTGATGAATGCTAGAAGGCCAAAGGAGGCAGAGGGGGCTTAGTGGCCACTGGAGATCTGGTAACAAAGTGAAAAGTGACATGTTCCTTAAAGGAAAGCTCTCCTCCAGAACTTTGTTTTGCCCCAACGAACAATTTTTGTTTTGATGTTGCAATTCAAGAAGAAATGAATTGAACTGAACTGAACTTGGTTAAGACATTATATCCTTTTATTCCTAGTTTTATTTTTGAATATATTCATTTATAACAGGCATCATTGTGGACTTTTGATGCAGAACTTTTATATTCAATCAACGGCCGAAACATTTAATCCATTTTTGAGTTTTTGCATCATGAAGCATTTATCTGTGTTTAATGTTTCTTATCAATTGTCTTTTATCAATTACATTCATTCATTCTTATTATCAATTATTATTTTATCATTTATGTTTATCATTTTAGTATAATGTCATGATATGTTGTTTTTGCTAAGGCTATATCCAATAATGGTTTTATCTTTCATGCATTCATTTAGTTTCAAAATGTTTTATTATAGGGAGCGAGGTAATAATAAGCTATAAGACCAAGAAAGGTCTCTAGCAATGGGTGGGCGCTGCCATTCCTGACCAGTGGTGGGAGCTCTAGTGAGGGGAAGTCCCAAGGAGAGATTTTTCCCGCTAACAAATACATCAAAGCCAGCAACGGTTTTTCGGCTCCTTCGGGCATGGCAGCAACTGCTTCCATAGATAAAACTTAAGTAAGATAAGTTTGTGATACCTTTGAACTTTACACATAGTTTTAAGCTTATAATTACACTTAGAAGAGTAGTAGAGTTAGTAGTAGAGTTATTTAACATGAAGACATGTAGCTTCAACAGCGCGCGCGTGCGCGTGGCTGTATTTCCTTAAAATGTAGTTAAATGAACAGATATAAAAATATATTTCATAGCTGACTGTTTAGCACGAGGGTTCCTGAGCTTAACACTGGAAAACCCAGGAAATTCATTCTACTATTAGAACTACTGTGAGTTTGTCAAAATGACAGTATTCTTCCATTAGGTGTCTTGAGCCTGGGGGTGGAGATCTTTGTTTGTGGGTAAACATCCCCTCCTGAGAATCTTCTCCCAGCATATCTTCTCCAGTAGGTCAAAACAAAGGATCACCCTCACACAGAGAACATTCATTTACATACACCCCCAACAAATAACCCCCACATTCCAACAGCATTTTGCTTCTTCAGAGAGAGTTGGTTCCACCAGAGAGAGACTTATTGCTCTGTAGGTGGGGGGGGGGGGTTCTTACAAGCTTTGATCAAAAATAACTTTACACTGAATTTTATTTTATTTTTTTCATTCAACCTTTATTTAGTCAGGTAAATCTTCACAGTCACAGATACAAGGTGTTTCCTAGCATTCAGTGTTAGACATGACATGTTATAATAATAATAATAATAATAATGAATTCAATTTATAACGCATCTTTCATCCATCCATCCATCTTCTTCTGCTTATCCGGGGTCGGGTCGCGGGGGTAGCAGCCTAAGTAGGGAGGCCCAGACTTCCCTCTCCCCAGCCACTTGGAGCAGCTCCTCCGGGGGAATCCCAAGGCGTTCCCAGGCCAGCCGAGAAACATAGTCCCTCCAGCGCGTCCTGGGTCTTCCTCTGGGTCTCCTCCCGGTGGGACATGCCCGGAACACCTCACCAGGGAGGCGTCCAGGAGGCATCCTAACCAGATGCCCGAGCCACCTCAACTGGCTCCTCTCGATGTGGAGAAGCAGCGGCTCTACTCCGAGTCCCTCCCGGATGACTGAGCTTCTCACCCTATCTCTAAGGGAGAGTCCAGCCACCCTGCGGAGAAAACTCATTTCAGCCGCTTGTATCCGAGATCTTGTTCTTTCGGTCATAACCCAAAGCTCATGACCATAGATGAGGGTGGGAACGTAGATCGATCGGTAAATTGAGAGCTTTGCCTTTTGACTCAGCTCTCTCTTCACCACGACAGACCGGTACAGCGCCCGCTTCACTGCGGACACTGCACCTATCCGCCTATCGATCTCACGCTCCAGTTTTCCCTCATTCGTGAACAAGATCCCGAGATACGTAAACTCCTCCACTTGGGGCAGGACCTCCTCCCCGACCCGGAGAGGGCATGCTACCTTTTCCGGCTCAAGACCATGGCCTCGGATTTGGAGGAACTGATCCTCATCCCGGCCGTATCACACTCGGCTTGCAAACCGCTCCAGTGAAAATTGTAAATCACGAACTGATGAAGCCAGTAGGACCACATCATCTGCAAAAAACAGAGAAGCGATTCTAAGGTCACCAAAACAAATCCTCTCAACACCTTGGCTGCGCCTAGAAATTCTGTCCATAAAAGTTATGAACAGAATCGGTGACAAAGGGCAACCTTGGCGGAGTCCAACTTTTACCGGAAACGAGCCTGACTTACTGCCGGCAATGCGGACCAAGCTCTGACACCGGTCGTACAGGGACC
>JBBPBX010043185.1:0-28038 GCA_038048925.1 Garcialebias charrua | reverse complement strand
CGGGCGCTGTACCGGTCTGTCGTGGTGAAGAGAGAGCTGAGTCAAAAGGCAAAGCTCTCAATTTACCGATCGATCTACGTTCCCACCCTCATCTATGGTCATGAACTTTGGGTTATGACCGAAAGAACAAGATCTCGGATACAAGCGGCTGAAATGAGTTTTCTCCGCAGGGTGTCTGGACTCTCCCTTAGAGATAGGGTGAGAAGCTCAGTCATCCGGGAGGGACTTGGAGTAGAGCCGCTGCTTCTCCACATCGAGAGGAGCCAGTTGAGGTGGCTCGGACATCTGGTTAGGATGCCTCCTGGACGCCTCCCTGGGGAGGTGTTCCGGGCATGTCCCACTGGGAGGAGACCCAGAGGAAGAGCCAGGACGCGCTGGAGGGACTATGTTTCTCGGCTGGCCTGGGAACGCCTTGGGATTCCCCTGGAGGAGCTGCACCAAGTGGCTGGGGAGAGGGAAGTCTGGGCCTCCCTACTTAGGCTGCTACCCCCGCGACCCGACCCCGGATAAGCGGAAGAAGATGGATGGATGGATGGATGGATGGATGGATGTTTTTGCTACTTTTCTATTGTTTATTGTTTAATGTATGTGTTTCATTGGCCTCGAGGCTCAATAAGATTTACCTGACTAAATAAAGGTTGAATGAAAAAAAATAAAAAAATAAAATTCAGTGTAACATTATTTTTGATCAAAGCTTGCCCCCCCCACCTACAGAGCAGTCTCTGGTGAAAACAACTCTCTCTCTCTGTAGAAGCAAGTTGGAAATGCTGTTGGAATGTGTGGTTAATTTGTGGGGGATGTATGTAAATGAATGTTCTTTGTGTCTTTTGTTTTGACCTACTGGAGAAGATTATGCTGGGAGAAGATTCTCAGGAGGGGATGTTTACCCAAATACAAAGATATCCACCCCCAGGCTCATGGAAGAATTGTCATTTTGACAAACTCATGGCAGTTCTAGTGTTTTTTTTTTTCCCTGGGTTTGCTAGTGTTAAGAGGTGAAACTTGTTAACTTTTGATATTATTCTCTAACTTTTTGTGTTTATTTCAAATTAAAAGCCTCCGTAAGGAGTTCACCTTTTATGGTGAGGCACCTCAGCTATTCTTAATCTCTTTCTTGGCACTGACGCTCTCAGGACTGCGTACACATTAACACGAGAGGCAGACAGGGGAGGCTGTGTTGTACATATCATAAATATTTAGCAAAATTGAAGGACACTGCAGCCGTTCACGTGCGCACACAGTTTTGCTTCATAGAAAAAGTACTGATGAACGCATGACATAGCCACCAATCAGACATGCTGAAAGTCTGCTAATAAAACTTGTTGCTTCACAGAAAATTTTAATACAAATTGATGAAAAGACCACAAAACCTACTTTAAAGTGCCGACACGCACAAACACACCTGATCACATGTTCAGTTTACTGAGATGATGCATGTTTGTCGGTTTAAAGAAACTACGTGAACAGTTTATTTTCACAGTTGAAGACTGAATATAAATTAGCTGCACAACTTAGAAAGTGCATTTGAAGTGAGCTTTGGTTTTAAAAATGTCCCTTCTGGATGTCCAGTCATCTGGTCAGTCTGCCAGAGGATCATCTCATTATCCAGGGGAGAACTTGTCCTCAAAGGCCACGAGCCTGCATGTTTCTGATGGACAGTGGGTAACACTTTACAATAAGGTACACAAAAAATGATTAACTACTAGAGAACGCCTCAGGAATAAATCGGAAACAAATGAGGAGTTAATAGGTAGTTAACCAGTACTTACTGGGGAACACACAGCCAAGCCTTATTAGGGGACTACTGGTTAGTTACCTTGTAAACAAAGATGAACTAATCAAGAACTAATGGGTAGTTATCAGAGAAAGTAAAGAGGAATGAATCAGGAGCTAATGGGTAATAAAGTCAGTAATCACTAGGAAACAGGTTTTTGACAAGTACAAGCTGTGACTTCACTGGTGCAGGGTTTATTCTGAACCCAAATGGAGAATTTCTCTTCTGTTTCTGTGGTAACAAACCAGTAAGACTTGGATGTGTGTTCCCCAGTAAGTACTGGTTAATTACCCATTAGCTATTGATATGTTCCTTACTCGTTTCCTAGTAGTTAAGCACATTTTGTGTACCTTATTGTAAAGTGTTACTGGACAGTGGTCCTCGAGGACTAGGGTTGGACACCACTGGTTGACGTTTTCTGTCAAGCACCTTTGTCTTGTCTCCCTGTGTCTTCCAGTTCCTCCCCGTCTTCATACTCGTAGTCCAACGGCGTGCTTTCATACTCCAGCTCCTCTCCCTCGAACTCGAACCCTTCTCCCTCACAGATCAGCTCTTCTGTCTCATATTCCACCATGTCTTCATCATATTCCAGCTCAGCTCCTTCATATTCCATCATTGACTGCTCCACAAAGCCTTCCTCCTCCTCCTCCTCCTCCTCTTCTTCCTCCTCCTTGTCCTTCATGTCTTCACTCCTAACGTCTGAATCTTCAGTGGTCGCCACAGCTTCATCTGTTGCCGGTTTGGAGTTTGCGCTGGTGTTCTTGAGGATGCCATGAATCACCGGCTCCTCTTCAGCCATGTTCAGCTCCTCTGCTGCTTGCTCAGCGGCCTTCTGTCGCCTCTCCTTCCTGGCCTCGCGTATCTCCAAGAACTCAGCAGCGCCCTCGCCAACCAGAAACACCTCTTCGCCCACCTTAGGAGGTTGATTGATTGGATTGTGGTCGTAGGAAAACAGGCGGAGGGTCTTGAGACGCTTCAGACTGGGAAGCTCAGACATTTTGTTCTTGTCCAGGTCCAAGATCTCCAAAGCCTCCATGCGGAGCAGGACTTTGGGAAAGGTGTCAAAGCGGTTTGCATACAACCATAATCCCCTGAGAGTCTTCATGCAGCAGATGTCTTGAGGCAGCGTTTTCAGCCGGTTGTCCCCCATCTGCAGGGACTTCAGGTGAGGCAGGTCGTAGAGCTCAGGGGGGAAGCTCATGAAGAAGTTGCTCTCGATCCACAAGCCCCTCAGACTCTGCAGGTTCCTGAACTCGGGCGGGAGGCTCATCAGTCTGTTGCTGCCCAGGTAGAGACGCGTGAGGCCGGTGAGCTGACAGACGGCCAAGGGAACGTCTTCCAGCTTGTTGAAGTCCAGGGCGAGCGTTCGCAGGCCCTGAAGCTGCGACGTGCTGTCGGGCAGCGTGCGCAGGCTGTTCCCGCAAACATAGAGCTTCTCCAGATGCAGCAGTTTACAAACGCGCGGAGGCAGCCTCTTAAATTTGCGATAACTCAAGTCCAAGACGGGATCTCCGCTCTCCAACATCTCCTCCACCCCCAGTGGAAGCTCGACCGCCACCTCTTCCTCTTCCTTGTTCTTTTTTGATTCAGCATCATCCTCTTCGCCTTCCAACGCCCCCTCCTGCTCCTCGTCCCCGTCGTCCTTCATGGAAGAGTTGCCCATGTCGTGCTGAGTGGCCCCTGACTCCAACCTGAGTCAGGGCAGAGTCATTTGACGAGGCAGTGTCTGTGACAAGTTGACCGTCAGGCTGGAAGTTGCTGCGAACAGCAGCATCGTCCACACCAGTCAACACTCACACTGACACAATAACTGCTTTTGTTGCTTCATCTGAAAAAACAATCATCTTCAGCAGACGGAGGAACAACAGTAACAATAGCTTTAGATGCAGGGATAGTGAAAATGTTGCTGTAGGTCACATACATCAGCTGTTGTTGAACTCTCACCCTCCTCACTTCTTTCCTCAAGGCTTTTCAGAGAAACATAACTGGCAGCTTTGAGGTCTCATGATCCAATCTGCAAAGAAGTAAAAAATAAAAAATAAAAACACTTTAGGACACTAAATAGTCATTTACTGCTCCTCTTCCTTGCAGCCTCTGGTGGTTAAACTCAAAGTTGGTGTGCAGTTCAGTGATCCAGCCGGTGGTAAAGAAAGAGAACAGAGTAAATTCAAGTCTGTCCACTTGTTAAAACAGCTGCAGTCCATGAAAGGCTGAAGCGTGTTGGAGTTCAAACGAACCAGCGTGTTGAAACACTGCAGCTGACTCAGGGGCTCTGCTCCATCTGTGAGGAGGTTTCCACGCTGACTCCCTCCCTGCCTCTGTAACCGGAACAAGGGGCATCCACGTCACATGGTCAGTGTGTGTGTGTTTGTGTGTGTGTGTGAGTCAGATACAACATGCAGTCTTCTTCAAGGCGACTTTTAAAAACTTTTTTCAGACACTATGCTGAACTACTCATTAAGATGATTTGAAAACTATACTTTTTTGTGTGTTTTTATTTTGTCACTTGTGCATTTATCAGAGTTCTTTACATTAAAGTCTACTATTTTGTAATTTCATAAATATTATGAAACAGTTGTGTAAAAACAATGTAATATTGTTAGTCGTTAGAACTTTTTTTTGTTAACATTAAAGGTTAAAAACAGAATGGAAAAAGTTTCTCCGGATCAAGATTCTTCTTTTTCCACATGAGATGAACTGTTCAGAGAAATGTATTTAGCATCAAGTGTTGGTATTTTTTTTTTGTTAATATGTTGCAAATTGTTGCTTTTAAAATACAAAGTCAAAGAAATTTAATATTTTTAAGGGTTTGCAACCTTTACAATGAAAAGAGCCATTTTTCACCTTCGTTCACTAGATTAAACGTGTCCGGAGCTACAACAACCTGCTACAACTGTGGTTATCAACTGGTGGCCTGTGAGACGCTGCTGGAGGGGGCTTTTGTAAGGGTGACATTATAAAGCAAAATATATCTAATGATTTTTAACATTTATTAAAGAAAAAGATCAGATTCTTGTAAAGGGGGGGAATATGGTCTAGTGGCAGGGCTTTTGACTACGGATCCGAAGGTCGCGGGTTCGCGCCCCGGCCACTACCCAGCTTGGGGTGTCTATGAGTGCACACCTATTTCTCCAGCTCCCCGGGCGCTTTCGGGCTGCTCACTGCACCACCTGGTAGGTGGTTGGGTTAAATGCAGAGACGAATTTCGTCTGTGTATGGGAACATATGCAGATGACAGGAATAGACATTATTATTGGGGGCTGCCAAATGCATTGTAAATGCATTAAGCAGCAACCTATTGTTCTCCACCCAATAAGGGTTTCTTTATTGGGGGCTGCCATTGCATGTAAATGCATGGAAGCCACCTATTGTTATCCTGTCCGAACGTGTGTCTACATTGTCGTTCACCGTTAATGCGGCCCGTACCGTAACGTGCACCCCCACAAAAGTTATATCAAAACGACCGGCCCGACTCTGGGATGTGTGCTATTACTTTTCTAAGCAATCGGAGTTACCATGGCAACGTTATTTGCGAACAAAGACGTAATGAATCTCCAAATCCAGGAACTAGTTGGTTACTGCCCACTTATTATTCTACACCAGAAAAAGTTATCTTTTTCAACTTTAATACGGACCGAACCACAAAGTG
The DNA here is from genome assembly GCA_038048925.1 of Garcialebias charrua. NCBI lineage: Eukaryota > Metazoa > Chordata > Actinopteri > Cyprinodontiformes > Rivulidae > Garcialebias > Garcialebias charrua. Next base: position 22,615 of record JBBPBX010043185.1, on the reverse strand, counting down.
AACCCCCACAAAAGTTCTATCAAAACGACCAGCCCGACTCAGAGATGTGTGCTATTACTTTTATAAGCAATCGGAGTTACCATGGCGAAATATTTCGCTAACAAAAATCGTAAATTTCCCATAGGAATAGAATGGGGCTTGAGTTTTCAGAGAAACTGAGTCACATAGGGCGCCATCTTGGTTCAATATACAAGGCAATATACAAGGCAGGTTCAATACACAAGCTCATTAGTTGAGTCGGCCATTTTGAATCAAACTAGCTACTTAGGTGAGTCAGCCATTTTGAATCAACCAAGCTCATTAGGTGAGGCGGCCATTTTGAATCAGGGCGCCATCTTGGTTCAATATACAAGGCAATATACAAGGTAGGTTCAATACACAAGCTAGTTAGGTGAGGCGGCCATTTTGGATCAAACCAGCTCATTAGGAGAGGCGGCCATTTTGGATCAACCAAGCTCATTAGGTAAGGCGGCCATTTTGAATCAGGACGCCATCTTGGTTCAATATACAACGCAATATACAAGTCAGGTTCAATACACAAGCTAGTTAGGTGAGGCGACCATTTTGGATCAAACCAGCTCATTAGGAGAGGCGGCCATTTTGGATCAACCAAGCTCATTAGGTGAGGCGGCCATTTTGAATCAGGGCGCCATCTTGGTTCAATATACAAGGCAATATACAAGGTAGGTTCAATACACAAGCTAGTTAGGTGAGACGGCCATTTTGGATCAAACAAGCTCATTAGGTAAGGCGGCCATTTTGAATCAACCAAGCTCATTAGGTGAGGCGGCCATTTTGAATCAGGGCGCCATCTTTGTTCGATATACAAGGCAATATACAAGGCAGGTTCAATACACAAGCTCATTAGGTGAGTCGGCCATTTTGAATCAAACAACCTCATTAGGTGAGTCGGCCATTTTGAATCAAACTAGCTAATAAGGTGAGTCGGCCATTTTGAATCAAACTAGCTAATTAGGTGAGTCGGCCATTTTGAATCAAACTAGCTAATTAGGTGCGTCGGCCATTTTGAATCAAACTAGCTAATTAGGTGAGTCGGCCATTTTGAATCGAACTAGCTAATTAGGTGAGTCGGCCATTTTGAATCAAACTAGCTAATTAGGTGAGTCGGCCATTTTGAATCAAACTAGCTAATTAGGTGAGTCGGCCATTTTGAATCAAACTAGCTAATTAGGTGAGTCGGCCATTTTGAATCAAACAAGCTAATTAGGTGAGTCGGCCATTTTGAATCAAACAAGATAATTAGGTGAGTCAGCCATTTTGAATCAAACTAGCTAATTAGGTGAGTCGGCCATATTGAATCAAACATGCTCATTAGTTGAGGCGGCCATTTTGAATCAAACAAGCAAACTAGGTGAGACGGCCATTTTGAATTAAACAAGTAAATTAGGTGAAGCGGCCATTTGAACAAGCAAATTAGGTGAAGCGGCCATTTTGATTGAGATATGGAACTTATATTTGGCAAATGGGTAGCTAACAATGATCCCTAATAAATTTCAATTGAAAATCCAACTTCCAAGATGGCCGACAACGCAAAAAAGTCAAAATACTGTAAAATGGTCAATTTTAATGATATAGAGCTGAAACTTGGTATGGTGATAGCCGACAATGTTTCCTATCAAATTTCATATCAAAATCAAAAATCCAAGATGGCCGCCATAGCTACTTTCAAATGGCTATAACTCGGCCATCTTTATACATAGAAAGCTGAAATTTGGTGAGGTTGTAGCTGAAGACATCCTCTATCACGTACGGAAACCAAAAATAAAAATCCAAGATGGCCGCCATAGCTACATTCAAATGGATTTAACTCAGCCATCTTTATACATAGGGAGCTGAAATTTGGTGAGGTTGTAGCTGAAGACATTCTGTATTACGTACCGAAACCAAAAATAAAAATCCAAGATGGCCGACATAGCTAAAAGAGAAAAAATGCCATAACTCAGCCATCTTTATACATAGAGAGCTGAAATTTGGTGAAGTTGTAGCTGACAACATTCTCTATCACGTACAAAAAACGAAAATAAAAATCCAAGATGGCCGCCTTAGCTAAAAAGAAAAAACACCATAATTCAGCCATTTTTAATGCTATTTAGTTGAAATTTGGTGTAATCGGAGCTGAAAATGAACCCAAACACCTTTACTATCATTTCAAGAATTTTATTTGGCTCCGTGATATGTGCTATTAACATTTGGAGCCATTTGTATTCAGGATGGCTGCTAACGGGCAGTAGCCTGGCAGCCCCCGTCGAAGTTTCTCCAGGAACTTTCTAGTTGGGGGCTGCCAAATGCATTGTAAATGCATTAAGCAGCAACCTATTGTTATCCTACCAATAAGGGTTTCTTTATTGGGGGCTGCCAATGCATTGTAAATGCTTGGAAGCAACCTATTGTTATCCACCCAATAAGGGTTTCTTTATTTATTTATTTATTTATTATTCTTCCGTCTCCGTTAATGCGGCTCGTACCGTAACGTGCACCCCCACAAAAGTTATATCAAAACGACCGGCCCGACTCCGAGATGTGTGCTATTACTTTTCTAAGCAATCGGAGTTACCATCGCAAAATATTTCGCTAACAAAAATCGTAAATTTCCCATAGGAAATGAATGGGACTTAACTTTTCAGAGAAACTGAGTTACATAGGGCGCCATTTTGGTTCAGTATACAAGGTAATTTACAAGGCAGGTTCAATACACAGGCTGGTTAGGTGAGGCGGCCATTTTGACTCAAACTAGCTAATTAGGTGAGACGGCCATTTTGGATCAACCAAGCACATTAGGTGAGGCGGCCATTTTGAATCAAACTAGCTAATTAGATGAGGCGGCCATTTTGAATCAAACTAGCTAATTAGGTGAGGCGGCCATTTTGAATCAAACATGCTCATTAGGTGAGACGGCCATTTTGAATCAAACAAGTTCATTAGGTGAGGCGGCCATTTTGAATCAAACAAGCTCATTAGGTGAGGCGGCCATTTTGAATCAAACATGCTCATTAGGTGAGACGGCCATTTTGAATCAAACAAGTTCATTAGGTGAGGCGGCCATTTTGAATCAAACAAGCTCTTTAGGTGAGGCGGCCATTTTGAATCAAACAACCTCATTAGGTGAGACGGCCATTTTGAATCAAACAAGCTCATTAGGTGAGGCGGCCATTTTGAATCAAACTAGCTAATTAACTGAGGTGGCCATTTTGTATTAGCCTAATATGCTAGTTAGCTTAGCATTAGCTTCACCCGTTAGCATATGAGATAACACCAGAAACTTGTTCAACGTGGTCTGTTGAGTCACCTGTGTAAGTTTGGTTGGAAAATAAGGTGTTAGCCTAGCATGCTAGTTAGCTTAGCATTAGCTTCACCCGTTAGCATGTGAGATAACACCAGAAACTTGTTCAGCGTGGTCTGTTGAGTCACCTGTGTAAGTTTGGTTGGAAAATAAGGTGTTAGCCTAGCATGCTAGTTAGCTTAGCATTAGCTTCACCCGTTAGCATGTGAGATAACACCAGAAACTTGTTCAGCGTGGTCTGTTGAGTCACCTGTGTAAGTTTGGTTGAAAAATAAGGTGTTAGCCTAGCATGCTAGTTAGCTTAGCATTAGCATCACCCGTTAGCATGTGAGATAACACCAGAAACTTGTTCAGCGTGGTCTGTTGAGTCACCTGTGTAAGTTTGGTTGGAAAATAAGGTGTTAGCCTAGCATGCTAGTTAGCTTAGCATTAGCTTCACCCGTTAGCATGTGAGATAACACCAGAAACTTGTTCAGCGTGGTCTGTTGAGTCACCTGTGTAAGTTTGGTTGGAAAATAAGGTGTTAGCCTAGCATGCTAGTTAGCTTAGCATTAGCATCACCCGTTAGCATGTGAGATAACACCAGAAACTTGTTCAGCGTGGTCTGTTGAGTCACCTGTGTAAGTTTGGTTGGAAAATAAGGTGTTAGCCTAGCATGCTAGTTAGCTTAGCATTAGCATCACCCGTTAGCATGTGAGATAACACCAGAAACTTGTTCAGCGTGGTCTGTTGAGTCACCTGTGTAAGTTTGGTTGGAAAATAAGGTGTTAGCCTAGCATGCTAGTTAGCTTAGCATTAGCTTCACCCGTTAGCATGTGAGATAACACCAGAAACTTGTTCAGCGTGGTCTGTTGAGTCACCTGTGTAAGTTTGGTTGGAAAATAAGGTGTTAGCCTAGCATGCTAGTTAGCTTAGCATTAGCTTCACCCGTTAGCATGTGAGATAACACCAGAAACTTGTTCAGCGTGGTCTGTTGAGTCACCTGTGTAAGTTTGGTTGGAAAATAAGGTGTTAGCCTAGCATGCTAGTTAGCTTAGCATTAGCTTCACCCGTTAGCATGTGAGATAACACCAGAAACTTGTTCAGCGTGGTCTGTTGAGTCACCTGTGTAAGTTTGGTTGGAAAATAAGGTGTTAGCCTAGCATGCTAGTTAGCTTAGCATTAGCTTCACCCGTTAGCATGTGAGATAACACCAGAAACTTGTTCAGCGTGGTCTGTTGAGTCACCTGTGTAAGTTTGGTTGGAAAATAAGGTGTTAGCCTAGCATGCTAGTTAGCTTAGCATTAGCTTCACCCGTTAGCATGTGAGATAACACCAGAAACTTGTTCAGCGTGGTCTGTTGAGTCACCTGTGTAAGTTTGGTTGGAAAATAAGGTGTTAGCCTAGCATGCTAGTTAGCTTAGCATTAGCTTCACCCGTTAGCATGTGAGATAACACCAGAAACTTGTTCAGCGTGGTCTGTTGAGTCACCTGTGTAAGTTTGGTTGGAAAATAAGGTGTTAGCCTAGCATGCTAGTTAGCTTAGCATTAGCTTCACCCGTTAGCATGTGAGATAACACCAGAAACTTGTTCAGCGTGGTCTGTTGAGTCACCTGTGTAAGTTTGGTTGGAAAATAAGGTGTTAGCCTAGCATGCTAGTTAGCTTAGCATTAGCTTCACCCGTTAGCATGTGAGATAACACCAGAAACTTGTTCAGCGTGGTCTGTTGAGTCACCTGTGTAAGTTTGGTTGGAAAATAAGGTGTTAGCCTAGCATGCTAGTTAGCTTAGCATTAGCTTCACCCGTTAGCATGTGAGATAACACCAGAAACTTGTTCAGCGTGGTCTGTTGAGTCACCTGTGTAAGTTTGGTTGGAAAATAAGGTGTTAGCCTAGCATGCTAGTTAGCTTAGCATTAGCTTCACCCGTTAGCATGTGAGATAACACCAGAAACTTGTTCAGCGTGGTCTGTTGAGTCACCTGTGTAAGTTTGGTTGGAAAATAAGGTGTTAGCCTAGCATGCTAGTTAGCTTAGCATTAGCTTCACCCGTTAGCATGTGAGATAACACCAGAAACTTGTTCAGCGTGGTCTGTTGAGTCACCTGTGTAAGTTTGGTTGGAAAATAAGGTGTTAGCCTAGCATGCTAGTTAGCTTAGCATTAGCATCACCCGTTAGCATGTGAGATAACACCAGAAACTTGTTCAGCGTGGTCTGTTGAGTCACCTGTGTAAGTTTGGTTGGAAAATAAGGTGTTAGCCTAGCATGCTAGTTAGCTTAGCATTAGCATCACCCGTTAGCATGTGAGATAACACCAGAAACTTGTTCAGCGTGGTCTGTTGAGTCACCTGTGTAAGTTTGGTTGGAAAATAAGGTGTTAGCCTAGCATGCTAGTTAGCTTAGCATTAGCTTCACCCGTTAGCATGTGAGATAACACCAGAAACTTGTTCAGCGTGGTCTGTTGAGTCACCTGTGTAAGTTTGGTTGAAAAATAAGGTGTTAGCCTAGCATGCTAGTTAGCTTAGCATTAGCTTCACCCGTTAGCATGTGAGATAACATCAGAAACTTGTTCAGCATGGTCTGTTGAGTCACCTGTGTAAGTTTGGTTGAAAAATAAGGTGTTAGCCTAGCATGCTAGTTAGCTTAGCATTAGCTTCACCCGTTAGCATGTGAGATAACACCAGAAACTTGTTCAGCGTGGTCTGTTGAGTCACCTGTGTAAGTTTGGTTGGAAAATAAGGTGTTAGCCTAGCATGCTAGTTAGCTTAGCATTAGCTTCACCCGTTAGCATGTGAGATAACACCAGAAACTTGTTCAGCGTGGTCTGTTGAGTCACCTGTGTAAGTTTGGTTGGAAAATAAGGTGTTAGCCTAGCATGCTAGTTAGCTTAGCATTAGCTTCACCCGTTAGCATGTGAGATAACACCAGAAACTTGTTCAGCGTGGTCTGTTGAGTCACCTGTGTAAGTTTGGTTGGAAAATAATGTGTTAGCCTTGCATGCTAGTTACTGTTTGTATTCAGGATAGCTGCTAGCGGGCAGTAGCCTGGCAGCCCCCGTCGAAGTTTCTCCGGAACTTTCTAGTATTATTATTATTATCTAATTTATCTTTTTTGTTTGTGGATTTGTGTGTTTGTGGATTTAGAAAAAGCATATGACAGGGTGCAAAGAGAGGACGTGTGGTATTGCATGAGGAAATCTGGAGTGGCCGAAAAGTATGTTTGACTGGTACAGGACATGTATGAGGACAGCAGGACATGTATGAGGACAGCAGGACATGTATGAAGACAGCAGGACATGTATGAGGGCAGCAGGACATGTATGAGGGCAGCAGGACATGTATGAGGACAGCAGGACATGTTCTGGTACAGGACATGTATGAGGACATCAGGACATGTATGAGGACATCAGGACATGTATGAGGACATCAGGACATGTATGAGGACATCAGGACATGTATGAGGACAGCAGGACATGTATGAGGACAGTAGGACATGTGTGAGGACAGCAGGACAAGTATGAGGACAGCAGGACAAGTATGAGGACAGCAGGACATGTGTGAGGACAGCAGGACATGTGTGAGGACAGCAGGACATGTGTGAGGACAGCAGGACATGTGTGAGGACAGCAGGACATGTGTGAGGACAGCAGGACATGTGTGAGGACAGCAGGACATGTGGAAGCAGGACATGTGAGGACAGCAGGACATGTGTGAGGACAGCAGGACATGTGTGAGGACAGCAGGACATGTGTGAGGACAGCAGGACATGTGTGAGGACAGCAGGACATGTGTGAGGACAGCAGGACATGTGTGAGGACAGCAGGACATGTGTGAGGACAGCAGGACATGTGTGAGGACAGCAGGGCATGTGTGAGGACAGCAGGACATGTGTGAGGACAGCAGGGCATGTGTGAGGACAGCAGGACATGTGTGAGGACAGCAGGACATGTGTGAGGACAGCAGGACATGTGTGAGGACAGCAGGACATGTGTGAGGACAGCAGGACATGTGTGAGGACAGCAGGGCATGTGTGAGGACAGCAGGACATGTGTGAGGACAGCAGGACATGTGTGAGGACAGCAGGACATGTGTGAGGACAGCAGGACATGTGTGAGGACAGCAGGGCATGTGTGAGGACAGCAGGACATGTGTGAGGACAGCAGGACATGTGTGAGGACAGCAGGACATGTGTGAGGACAGCAGGACATGTGTGAGGACAGCAGGACATGTGTGAGGACAGCAGGACATGTGTGAGGACAGCAGGACATGTGTGAGGACAGCAGGACATGTGTGAGGACAGCAGGACATGTGTGAGGACAGCAGGACATGTGTGAGGACAGCAGGACATGTGTGAGGACAGCAGGACATGTGTGAGGACAGCAGGACATGTGTGAGGACAGCAGGACATGTGTGAGGACAGCAGGACATGTGTGAGGACAGCAGGACATGTGTGAGGACAGCAGGACATGTGTGAGGACAGCAGGACATGTGTGAGGACAGCAGGACATGTGTGAGGACAGCAGGGCATGTGTGAGGACAGCAGGACATGTGTGAGGACAGCAGGACATGTGTGAGGACAGCAGGACATGTGTGAGGACAGCAGGACATGTATGAGGACAGCAGGACAGTGGTGAGATGTGCTGTAGGAGTAACAGATAGCTTCAAGGTGGAGGTGGGAGTGCATCAAGGATCGGCTCTGAGCCCCTTCTTGTTTGCTCTGGTGATGGACCGACTAACAGATGAGGTCAGGCAGGAATCCCCATGGACTATGATGTTTGCAGATGACATTGTGATCTGTGGTGAGAACAGGGAACAGGTGGAAGAGAACTTGGAGAGGTGGAGGTATTCACTTGAAAGAAGAGGAATTTTCTTTCAGCCGTAGTAAGACAGAGTGTGTGTGAATGAGAGGGAGTAGGTGGAACAGTGAGGCTACAAGGGTCAGAGGTCACAAAGGTGCAGGACTTCAAGGACTTGGGGTCCACTGTCCAGGAAAATGGGAAATGTGGTAAAGAAGTGAAAAATAGAGTCCAGGCAGGATGGAGTGGATGGAGAAAAGTTTCAGGAGTGATTTGTGACAAAAAGGTGCCAGCAAAGGTCAAAGGTAAAGTTTACAAGACAGTGGTGAGACCAGCTATGTTGTATGGTCTGGAGACAGTGTCACTGACAAAAAGACAGGAGAAAGAACTGGAAGTGGCAGAAATGAAGATGCTGAGGTTCTCCTTAGGAGTGACATGGCATAAGATTAGTAAAGAGATAATCAGAGGTACTGCACATGTTGAACATCTGGGAGATAAAGTTAGGGAGGCCAGACTGAGATGGTTTGGACATGTCCAGAGGAGGGACAGTGGTTTGGACATGTCCAGAGGAGGGACAGTGGGTATATTGGTAGAAGGATGTTAGAAATGCAGCTGCCAGGAAAAAGACAAAGAGGGAGGCCAAAGAGGAGATATATGGATGCAGTTAGAGAGGACATGAAGGTAGTTGGAGTGAGGACAGAGGATGCAGAGGACAGAGTGAGGTGGAGGAGGATGACTCGCTGTGGTGACCCCTGAAGAGGGAAAAGCCGAAAGAAGAATATCTAATTAATCTTTTTAATTTAAAATTATAATCTTATTACCGTAACTTGTTTTTTTTTTTACCTCTTTGTGTTTTTTTCCAGTCTGGGACAGAGATAGCAGCTGACTTCTTCCTCTTCAGGGAAATTTGCCAGATCACCTGCAGCGAAGAAGTCTGTGATGACTGAACTCTGAACTTTTCCAGGGACAGGTGGGAGCAGGTCCAAGAAGAGCTTGTTGTGAGTAATGACAAATACAGCCACACTGCTGCTACTGTTGTTATTGAGCTGATTTTCTCCACAGCCACACTGCTGCTACTGTTGTTATTGAGCTGATTTTCTCCACCACTGGAGATAATCACTGCAACTAGATCTGTACTTTTGGCAGAAAATGTGGACAAGTTGGTCTTTTTGGACAAAAACTTAAAGGGGACCACATATTCAAAATTCACTTTTTAATGTTTTTTTTACTCAACTTTGGGTATTTACTTAATAAAAAAACAGTCCTAAGGCCAAAAAAATGCACCCAGTGGTTTATTTACTCTAAGTAGATTTATTTGTCTGTGATAAAAACGGTTCATTTTAAAATACTCTCGCATGTTACGTCACAAGCGAGAGAGGACAACCCACCCCAACCTGAGTCCAGCCCCTCACCTAGCAACCCCTGGTTAGGATCAACCCACTTCAATATAAGAGAGTTGACGGTTGTTTTTCCTGATTTCATGGCTAAAAATGTCACAGAGTCTAACCAACTAACTCTCTGACCCTCCTGGCCCAGATAATGGAGCACTAAGCAGATTTAAAATTGATAGTTTTCATATGGGAACAGCGATGCGCATGTTTCTGTGTGTGTGTGTGTTGGTTTATGTGTCATTAGCAGGACAGACTACGTACAGCCAACCATTGACAAACCCGTGTGTGTGTGTGTGTTTGTGTGCCGGGCCGGCATGCGCCTCCTCGGAGGGACACAGATAAAAAGAAAGCCCCGCTGTGAGTGTGTGTGTGTATGTGTCCACGAGTGACCGCTGTCACAGCGGGGCTTTCTTTTTATCTGTGTCACTCAGCCCCGCTGTGAGTGTGTGTGTGTGTGTGCGTGTGTGTCGCGAGTGACCGCTCCGCTCCCTCCAGCTGCGCGCACAGGGAGAGTCAGGGAGGGAGTTGGACATTACAGAGGAAAAATAAAAAATGACACGTTGTACACTCTGATCTGTTGCGGTCCAGTTCAGTTCAGCTCGGCTCTGTGGCAGTAACGTGAGTTGACTTCCTCGTCTGCCTTTGGAGGGCGGAGTTAATGTAAGCAGATCTTTGAAGGGCGTGCCACGAGAGCTCATTATCATAAGCCGGTCGTTCAAAACGAAAGTTAAAAATGGCAGGATTAAAAAGGGTATAATTGATTATCTAAGAATTATTTTGTGTATTAAATTGAATGAACACTGTCTGGTAACCCCAAAGAAATACCATAAAAATTTTAAAAACATATCTGTGGTCTCCTTTAAAACTTGATTATCGGTATTTCGATTGTAAACAGTCTGTTGCTGCTTATTGATCTGGTTCTGGCTGTTATTGTGTTTATTAAGATTTTTATTATTGTTAGTATAGTTTATTTATTGTAAAGAATGCTGTTTATTAAGATTAAAGATTAAATTAAGATTATATTACACATTAAACTGTATTCTGAATTGGACAGTAATTTATCAAGCGTTTGTCTTTGCTCAGGCTGGGCGCGTGCCCAAGAGTATAGCAGATCAGGGAGCTCCACCTCAGCTGCCTTTCTGGACTCACCTGCCCCTCCTCACTCACCTGTACCAGCATCACCAGCAGCTTCTGCATTACTTGCCCTTCCATAAAGGTAAATATTTTTTTTTCTTTTTTCTTTCTATTTTTTAAATAACTCAGCTGACTCACCTGTCCATCTTCACTCACTAGCACTTTCTGCATCACCTGTTCCTCCATAAAGGTAAAGACATTTTCTTTTCTTTTTATTTATTTATTTTTTAAATAACTGAGCTGCCTCTCCTGACTCACCTGTCCCTCTTCACTCACTAGCACCAGCATCACCAGCACCTTCTGCATCACCTGTCCTTCCATAAAGGTAAATACATTTTCTTTTCTTTTTTTTTTATTTCTTTTTGTTTTATAACTCAGCTGCCTCTCCTGACTCACCTGTCCCTCTTCACTCACTAGCATCAGCATCACCAGCACCTTCTGGATCACCTGTCCCTCCATAAAGGTAATGATATTTTTTCTCTTTTTTTTATTTAATTTAATTTTATATAACTCAGCTGCCTCTCCTGACTCACCTGTCCCTCTTCACTCACACAGTACCAGCATCACCAGCACCTTCTGCATCACCTGTCCTTCCATAAAGGTAAATACATTTTCTTTTCTTTTTATTTCTTTTTGTTTTATAACTCAGCTGCCTCTCCTGACTCACCTGTCCCTCTTCACTCACCAGCACCAGCATCACCAGCACCTTCTGGATCACCTGTCCCTCCATAAAGGTAATGACATTTTTTCTCTTTTTTTTTTAAATTTAATTTAATTTTATATAACTCAGCTGCCTCTCCTGACTCACCTGTCCCTCTTCACTCACACAGTACCAGTATCACCAGCACCTTCTGCATCACCTGTCCCTCCCTAAAGGTAAATACATTTTCTTTTCTTTTTTTATTTATTTCTTTTTGTTTTATAACTCAGCTGCCTCTCCTGACTCACCTGTCCCTCTTCACTCACCAGCACCAGCATCACCAGCACCTTCTGGATCACCTGTCTCTCCATAAAGGTAATGACATTTTTTCTCTTTTTTAAATTTATTTTATTTTATATAACTCAGCTGCCTCTCCTGACGCACATGTCCCTCTTCACTCACCAGCACCTTCTGCATCACCTGCCCCTCCACCTCAGCTGCCTTTCTGGACTCACCTGCACCAGCATCACCAGCACCGTCTGCATCATCTGCCCCTCCACCTCAGCTGCCTTTCTGGACTCACCTGCCCCCCTTCACTCACCAGCACCTTCTGCATCACCTACCCCTCCATCTCAGCTGCCCCTCCTCACTCACCAGCATCACTAGCACCTTCTGCATCACCTGCCCCTCCACCTCAGCTGCCTTTCTGGACTCACCTGCCCCCCTCACTCACTGCACCAGTATCACCAGCACCTTCTGCATCACCTGCCCCTCTACCTCACCTGCCTTTCTGGACTCACATGCCCCTCCTCACTCACTTGCACCTGTATCACCAACACCTTCTGCATCACCTGCCCCTCCACCTCAGCTGCCTTTCTGGACTCACATGCCCCTCCTCACTCACCTGCACCAGCACCTTCTGCAGCTCCCGCCCACTAAGCTTTTCTCCCTCCCCTACAACGCCCCTTCCCTAAAAGTAAGGACATTTTCTTCTTTTTTTTATAGTACAGTATACTATTTTTTACTATTTTATTTCATTATTGATGAGAAGCGAAACGTCTTCTGTTACAAATAAAGTCCAGTTGATCTTGAATTGAACGCCTTTTTGATTTATCATGTCCTGGACGACTGAGAATCTTCACCAGCATATTCATTATTAAACGTACTGTGCAGTATTTTATGTGTTTTTTGATAATTGTTTAGGGTACTGTGTAAGCTAACCGCTTGGAAATAAAGTAATGTACATATTTATGGTACAGTATGTATACGCTTGTTTTGTCTCACTTTGAAAAACGGGTTTACTGCGTCGCATAGGAATGCATGTTCCGCGCCGCGCAGGAACGGATCTTCGTAAGTCGAGGACTACCTGTATGTGTGTTTATTTGTCAAAAAAAATATTTTTTGTCAGTTTCGGTCCTATAAATGTCAACACTTCAGCTTGTCTTGGACAAATGTTTTCTTTTACGTCTTGTATCATCTGCATTTGAAAGAAAAAGATCAAAATAAATGGTTGATATTTGAATTGGAAGTGTATTTGGTGTAATTATTTTAGAAAAATTGTGAACTTGGCATTCTTAGTGGAGAAAGTGAAATTTGGAAATGTTTGTTTACTTAAATTGCTATTTTAAGTTCAAAAGCTGCCTTAAAATCTTGAGTTAAATTAACTCAAAAAGGGAATTGGTATGTCAGTTTAACTTTAAAATGAGAGTTGAAAGTATATATAAATGTTTGTTACTTTAACAAATGAAAACAAGTTTTTATGAATGGATAATGTAAATTTGCAAGTTGTTTAAACTCAGAGTATGAAGTTCATACAACAAATAAACGTTAATTAGACAAGGGTATAACTTTAGTATTTGAGTTCAAATAGAATATGATTGTAATTTTACTTGACAAGAGTACTCAATTTTTGGAGAATGTATAATGTTCTATAGTTAGTCATTTCAACTTATGGTATCATATTTAAACAATGACTTATCATAAATTGGGCTACTTTTCTAGCTTGCCATCCTAAGTTGGAGAAAAACATTATTTGAAGTTGCGTTAACTTGTGGTTTTAAGGCAGCTTTTGAACTCAAGTTTTTAAGTCTAACCACCCTATTTATTTTAACAGTGTACCAAACATAAATATTAATTAAAATCTGAATGTGTAAAACAGAAAAACTGGCGCTTCACTACTTACCGTGTTTCACCTCAACAGGAGAGGGAAACGGTAAACTCAGACATGTCGCGAGAACAGTGGATCATCGAGAGCCTGCACCTCAACGCTAGCGCGACACAGCCAGCACGGATGACGTGTGTCAATCAATGAGGACTACCCCTTTTTATGGCGGAAACAGCCCCAGACCCACCAATCACATCTCTGCATGTGTGGTGCATTCAATGACCGCAGGTCATCCTGCTACATTCACCCCCGAAAACTGAATCGACGTCCCGTCGATCCAGCTTGCCATCAGGGTCGGGACACAGCGAACATGGCACTTTAAACCAGAGAGCCACTCCATAACCAGCGCCACAGTAGAGGCATGCTGGTCTCTTAAAAAAAAAAAAACGAGTTAACAGGTGCACTGCTGCTGTTTGTCCTTATCACACTGCACACACAAAAACATCTCACTGCTTGGTCACAATAAAAAAAATAGTAAAAATGTCCCAGCCTCAAAACTGCAAAAACTACCAAACAACGCCAAATGTAGCCGGACGGGTAAGGATAAAAATAGGGAACTTTAGTTAAAAAAAATAAATAATCTATTTTAATGAAAGAAAGTGAATTTGGTTAAAAACTTTGCTAAAAGTTACCCTTAGGCACATAGACCCATTTGCAGAGGAGGCTTGGACAGATTCACACACTGGCACCAATTAAATTGCACAATTGTTTAATTAAATAAAATCCTAAGTTTAAAATATTTACAGTTTAAAAAGGCTAAAATCCTAAATTTAAAATATTTACAGTTTAAAAAAAGGCAATCAAAGCTCAATTCAGAATAAAAGTGCAATACTCTAAAAACAGGACAATCTCACACACAAAATCATACACCAGAGTTAATGTCACCGCCTGAGAGATGCTCAATCAGTCAAGCAGCAGTAGCCCAAGTCCACCCTGGTAGGATCCGTCGTACCAGCAGAGACGTCACTCAAGCAGACACCTGTACGTTTCGTTTAGTCCGAGCTGGGCATCGATCGGCTCAGCTCAGCCCGCAGGACGCACGCCGTCCAGACAGCGGGCACCAACACGGCGACAGGACCAGTTGATGGACGACTCAAATAGAGGATAGAAACCAGTCGGGACAGCAGGTAAACGAACACCAGAGGACAAACAGCAGGAAGATGACGCCAAGGACAAACAGCAGCAGCTACCAAACATAAATATTAATTAAAATCTGAATGTGTAAAACAGAAAAACTGGCGCTTCACTACTTACCGTGTTTCACCTCAACAGGAGAGGGAAACAGGAAGCTCAGACATGTCGCGAAAACAGTGGATCATCGCAACCCTGCACCTCAACGCTAGTGCAACGCTAGTGCAACGCTAGTGCAACGCTAGCGCGACACAGCCAGCATGGATGACGTGTGTCAATCAATGAGGACTACCCCTTTTTATAGCGGAAACAGCCCCAGACCCACCAATCACATCTCTGCATGTGTGGTGCATTCAATGACCGCAGGTCACCTCTAGATGCAGGAAAAGAGCCACCTGTATCATGAAAGACCTCACTCATCCAGCACACTCACTCTTTGCCCCACTCCCCTCAGGACGGAGGTTGAGGAGCATCAAGTGTAGAACCACTAGACTGAGGAACAGCTTCTACCCTGAGGCTGTTAGACTCATGAATAAATAAAAATAAAATTAAAATAAACACTGCAAAATATCACATCATGCTGATGCTGATATGTTTTCTTGTTGCTGTGTTCATCTGTGTTCATCTGTGACCATCTGCTCATACAAACTCATGTTCGTGCTGCTGTTTATTCCCACTATATTAGGCTTAGTGTATTACTAGTTGATGTTTTTCTTAGTTAATTCTCGATGTTATTACTGTTTTTCTCTTTCATTTGTTGTTGGATGTAACTGGGACCTCGTGTACATAATCTCGTTTTCATCTCATGTACCACATGCGGTGCAAATGACAATAAAGACTCTCTGACTCTGACTCTCTGACTCATCCTGCTACATTCACCCCCGAAAACTGAATCGACGTCCCGTCGATCCAGCTTGCCATCAGGGTCGGGACACAGCGAACATGGCACTTTAAACCAGAGAGCCACTCCATAACCAACGCCACAGTAGAGGCATGCTGGTCTCTTAAAAAATATATATATACAAGTTAACAGGTGCACTGCTGCTGTTTGTCCTTATCACACTGCACACACAAAAACATCTCACTGCTTGGTCACAAAAAAAAAAATAGTAAAAATGTCCCAACCTCAAAACTGCAAAAACTACCAAACAACGCCAAATGTAGCCGGACGGGTAAGGATAAAAATAGGGAACTTTAGTTTAAATAATCTATTTTAATAAAAGAAAGCGAATTTGGTTAAAAACTTTACTAAAAGTTACCCTTAGGCACATACCCTTAGGCACATAGACCCATTTGCAGAGGAGGCTTGGACAGATTCACACACTGGCACCAATTAAATTGCACAATTGTTTAATTAAATAAAATCCCAAGTTTTTTTTTTTTTTTTCCATTCAACCTTTATTTAGTCAGGTAAATCTTTTGAACCTCATGGGCTCATTTACGAAAGCGACCTGCTAAAACTAAAGAACAATGAACAGCAGTGGTAGAATTTCCTTAAACAATAAACAATAAACAAACAAACAATAAACAATAGAAAACAAAAGAGAGAAAAAAAAAAAAAAAGTTTTTTTTTTTTTTTTTAACAAAGTATCAAAAAACTAGCAAAACATTATAAGGTAGACGTATAAAATCAAAGACAGGAACAAATCTGCATTGGTTTTTGCCAGGATTCCAACAGATTCTGAAAACCATTTAGAGAAGTCAAGGTCGAGAGCTTCAGATCTTTTTGTAAGATATTCCATGAAGCAGGAGCGGAGTAGGAGAAGGCCCTTTTTCCAAGTTCAGTCCTCACTGACGGAACACTGCAGGTAATCATGTCCTGAGAGCGCACACTGTAGCTGCACTCACGCAAAGACATGTAGGAGGAGATGTATGAGGGCAGCAGACCAAGAAGTGATTTAAAGATGAAAATGTACCAGTGGAAGAGTCTGCGTGAGGTTAATGATGTCCAGTTCCAGGGGTGGGCAATTATTTTTTCCATGGGGCCACATGAGAAATAGAAAATATTGTGGGGGGCCGGGCGAAATGACATAATTCAATACTGCATATTAATAGTCAAAGTCAAAGTCAAAGTCAACTTTATTGTCAGAACTGCAATATGTACAGGACATGCACAGGACCGAAATTGCATTTCTCTCAGTCCCTCGGTGCAACAGTAACCATCTAAACACTAAACACTAGATGGTATATAATAGTATTTCTTTATTAAAAGCAGTAAATATCATTGTTTAGACAAACTGGTAAAAGTATTAGTTATGATTAATCAACAAAATAAAAAGCATGAGTGGACATTTTTGAGGGCTAACGTTGTCTTGTGACTTGACAACAATGCAATCATGCACATTGCGCATGTCTTGATTTACATATTGCATCATTTTGTACATGAATTTTAAAAAGACATCAAAATTAAAGCAATGCAGTCCACAAATGACGTTAAATTAGAAACTATTTTTTTGTTGTAACTCCCCTTACGGGGGCCGGTCAGAGTCAACCAAAGGGCCGCATGTGGCCCTGGGGCCTTACAATGCCCAGGTCTGAGTGGTGGGTACGATAATCACAACCAGTTATGAATCTTAGTGCACCATGATAGACAACATCCAACATCCGCAGGGTGCTTGTAGGAGCATTCATGTAGAGAATGTCACCGTAATCAATGGAGGGAAGGAAAGTCACAGATACAAGGCGTTTCCTAACATTCAGTGATAGACATGATCTGTTTCTGAAAAAGAAACCCAGTTTAACTTTCAGTTTCTTCACTAGGTTTTCCACGTGGAGTTTAAAAGAGAGATGTGAATCGATCAGGATACCCAGATATTTATAGGAATCAACAAACTCAATAGGGACACCATTTGAAGATAAAATCAGAGGAGGATCTGCTGGAACCGCCTTCCTATTTGAAAAAAAACATCCCTTTTGTTTTATCAGCATTTAGGACAAGTTTGAGACGGAACAAATCTGACTGGATGATGTCAAAAGCGGATTGCAGTAACTGGAAAGCCTTAGCTACTGTTTTAGCTCGGCAGTAAACAACTGTATCATCAGCATAGAAATGTAAGGATGCATCAGGGATGCAGTGACCTACATTAGCTATGTAGATTGTAAAGAGAGTGGTCCTAAAACTGAGCCTTGTGGTACACCATTTTTAACTGTTAAATAGCTGGAAGAAGTACCGTTATGTTGAACACATTGCCTCCGATTGGAAAGATAGTTAGAAAACCAACCGATGGTGTGATCAGAGAAACCGATTTCTGAGAGCTTATGACACAGGATGTTATGATCCACAGTGTCAAAAGCTTTAGACAGGTCTAAGAAAAGTGCAGCACAATAGTCCTTAGCATCCAATGCTTCAACAACATCATTCAGAACCTTCAGAGAAGCAGTTGTTGTGCTGTGTTTTTTCCTGAAACCAGATTGATGAAGAGGTAAGATGTTAAATGAGTCCAGATAATTTTTGATCTGAGAGTTTATCAGTTTTTCTAGAACCTTGGCTAAGATGCAGAGTTTAGAGATCGGTCGATAATTGTTCAGTGAGGTGGGGTCACCTCCCTTCAGCAAAGGAAGAACAAAGGCTGTTTTCCAAGCATCCGGAATGGTGTTTTGGCTTATGGACAGATTAAAGATGTGGGTCACAGGGACTGTGATGATATGAGCAGCCAGCCTTAAGAAATAAGGTGGAAGTTCGAAGTTTAAAAATATTTACAGTTTAAAAAGGCTAAAATCCTAAATTTAAAATATTTACAGTTTAAAAAAAGGCAATCAAAGCTCAATTCAGAATAAAAGTGCAATACTCTAAAAACAGGACAATCTCACACACAAA
Source organism: Garcialebias charrua (assembly GCA_038048925.1). Lineage (NCBI taxonomy): Eukaryota > Metazoa > Chordata > Actinopteri > Cyprinodontiformes > Rivulidae > Garcialebias > Garcialebias charrua. The sequence goes on along the minus strand of JBBPBX010043185.1, from coordinate 4,266 downwards.
ATCATACACCAGAGTTAATGTCACCGCCTGAGAGATGCTCAATCAGTCAAGCAGCAGTAGCTCAAGTCCACCCTGGTAGGATCCGTCGTACCAGCAGAGACGTCACTCAAGCAGACACCTGTACGTTCGTTTAGTCCGAGCTGGGCATCGATCGGCTCAGCTCAGCCCGCAGGACGCACGCCGTCCAGACAGCGGGCACCAACACGGCGACAGGACCACTTGGACGACTCAAATGGAGGATAGAAACCAGTCGGGACAGCAGGTAAACGAACACCAGAGGACAAACAGCAGGAAGATGGACGCCAAGGACAAACAGCAGCAGCTACCAAACGTAAATATTAATTAAAATCTGAATGTGTAAAACAGAAAAACTGGCGCTTCACTACTTACCGTGTTTCACCTCAACAGGAGAGGGAAACAGGAAACTCAGACATGTCACGAGAACAGTGGATCATCGCGACCCTGCACCTCAACGCTAGCGCAACGCTAGCGCGACACAGCCAGCACAGATGACGTGTGTCAATCAATGAGGACTACCCCTTTTTATAGCGGAAACAGCCCCAGACCCACCAATCGCATCTCTGCATGTGTGGTGCATTCCATGACCGCAGGTCATCCTGCTACATTGTGGTGGTACCGAGTGGTTCTCATTAAAATTATGTAATTTACAAGGCACACCGGTTCATAGATCTTAGAAAAATGTTTAGAACATCTGAGACACATTTACATATTAAAAAAACAGTTTATTAGTTTCCATTTAAAATACTTTGTAAAAAGATTATATAATTAAAGTTAGTCCAGACCCAGGTGTGTGGCCAATTACCCACGCCACTGACATGTGTTCAGGGACCGCGCCCCAAACAATTTGTTGTTGAGTCCAGTGAAGCAGCCACAGACATCTGAAGATGGTCAAGTGCAGTAGTTTGGAGAATCCAAACAGCAGTGGTCCTCCATGGAGCCAGAACAATGGTGATTTCAGTGGAGACAAAACAGTTGTGATCTTCCATAGTCAAAGCAGCAGTGGTCCCAACTTCAGCAAAGGACCTATAAAATTCAGTCAACTAATCACCAATAGTGGCAAATTTGAAGCTGACAATGAGATGGAACTCAACTACTCACCTGCTGACACACATGCAGACACACGCACAGGAGGAGGAGGAAGCAGCAAGCTTGGTCTTCACACCACGAAAGCCAGAACAGCACGCATGACACGATCTGCTGCTCAACGACAACCAAACCCCACACGGGTTTGAGCCACGTAGTGGGAGCGTGAAGAAGAAACCAAATGCCAGAACAGGCATTGCTGCCTCCTTTTATACTCCACCCACTTATCAAACAGGAAGTGACATTTCCCTAGCCAGGTATATCAGGAAGTGACATTTCCTTAGCCAGGTATATTTCTATACTGCTACAATAGTATTTAATAATACTAACGACTTTTAAACAATACTACATTTAATTATTTCGTTTTTTATTTACTTATTTTATTTTATACTACATTTAATTAAATATCTTTAAATCTTTAATTTTTAATCATGTAAATATTAACTTACCCAAGCTTTATCATACTCACGCACAGTTTTTTCCTCTAACTTCTCAGCAACAGCTCATTGCAGCCCCACACTGTCACACCTGCAGCAATCACCTAAAATTTATCAATTTATCTATGATACGAGACTATCTAAACACATTTAATAAATCGTTTTCAATAGTAGCAATGTCAGAAACATGGTTAAATGATGGAAATTCACATACTGCATATATTGAAGGGTACAAATTGTTTCACACGAATAAAAAAAATAAAAAAGGTGGAGGAGTGGCTCTGTTTGTAAAAAATGAAATTACATGTAGATTAAATAGTGAAATGTCTATGACTGTAGATAATTTAATGGAAATAATAACAATAGAAATAATTAATATGAAAAACAAGAATATAATAATAAGTTGTGTACGAACACCTGGGTCAAAAATAGAATTTTTCACTGACAAAATGTTGGAAATTTTGGTTAATAGTTGTAACAAAAAAGTTTTTTTGTGCAGAGTTTACCATTGATCTGGGGACAGGGGCTGACGCAAATGGCATCAGTACTTTTATGGACTCAATGTGCAGTTTAAGTTTTTTCCTTTGATTTCTAAGCCAACAAGAATCACATCACACAGTGCTATGATAATTGATAACATTTTCATTAATATTATAGATGGTGATGTGATTGGTAGTATCTTGATTAATGATTTGAGTGATCATTAACCAATTTTCACAGTTTACAAAAATGATGAAATTCCCAGAAAAAATGTATAAAACAGAAAAAAATTATAAACACATCTAAAAAAACTTAGACAAATTCAAAGATGACTTAGATAAACAAATTTGGGATGATGTGTATGTAGATGATGTGAATCTGTCTTATGAAAAATTTATGAATGTTCTGGAAGTTTTGTATAAAAAGAATTGTGTGAAAAAAATTAACCTTAAGAAAAATGCTAAGGATCAACCATGGATGACTAATGGACTGAGAAATGCTTGTAAAAAAAGAACTATCTATATTCTTGTTTTTTGAAAACAAGATCAATTGATGCAGAAAACAAATATAAAGCGTACAAAAATAAGTTAACAAATATCATAAGAAATCATAAAAAAGAATATTATAGTGAATTGCTACATAAATGTGGTGGTGATATGAGGGCAATGTGGCGAGTAATGAATAGTCCATCCATCCATCCATCCATCTTCTTCCGCTTATCTGGGGTCGGGTCGCGGGGGTAGCAGCCTAAGTAGGGAGGCCCAGACTTCCCTCTCCCCAGCCACTTGGAGCAGCTCCTCCGGGGGAATCCCAAGGCGTTCCCAGGCCAGCCGAGAAACATAGTCCCTCCAGCGCGTCCTGGGTCTTCCTCTGGGTCTCCTCCCGGTGGGACATGCCCGGAACACCTCACCAGGGAGGCGTCCAGGAGGCATCCTAACCAGATGCCCGAGCCACCTCAACTGGCTCCTCTCGATGTGGAGAAGCAGCGGCTCTACTCCGAGTCCCTCCCGGATGACTGAGCTTCTCACCCTATCTCTAAGGGAGAGTCCAGACACCCTGCAGAGAAAACTCATTTCAGCCGCTTGTATCCGAGATCTCGTTCTTTCGGTCACAACCCAAAGCTCATGACCATAGATGAGGGTGGGAACGTAGATCGATCGGTAAATTGAGAGCTTTGCCTTTTGACTCAGCTCTCTCTTCACCACGACAGACCGGTACAGCGCCCGCTTCACTGCGGACGCTGCACCTATCCGCCTATCGATCTCACGCTCCAGTTTTCCCTCATTCGTGAACAAGATCCCGAGATACTTAAACTGAATAGTGTTCTTAAAAAAATAATACGGTTCGTGTGGATCTTTCTCAGCATTATGTGGAAAACAACAAGTAAATCTATGATGAACAGGAAATTGTGAATGGAACTACTTTTTGAATGTTGGATCAAATCTTTCGGCTTCAATTCCAAAAGTGGGGAAAAATGTAAATTACTTGATTGAGAATTGTGTAAACAGTATGTTTCTAAAGGGAACTGATAAGGATGAAATAATGAATGTATTTAAAAAATGTACTGACAAAAAATCCAAAGACTGAAGAAATGGATATGATGGTGGTAAAGGAAATAATGAGTCATGTTATCGAACCATTTACATATATATGTAATTTGTAATTTTCAACTGGAGTGTTTCCTAACAGAATGAAAATAGCAAAAGTAGTTACATTATTTAAAAATGGTGATAAATGTGCATTCAATAACTATAGACCTATATCCTTGTTGCCACAATTTTCAAAAATTCTAGAGAAATTATTCGTGACCAGACTTGACCAATTCTTGGATAAAAACAATATTCTAAGGAACAGTCAATATGGATTTAGATCAAAAAATTCAACGTCCATGGCTCTTATGGAGTTGATGGAACAAGTTACAACAGCTGTGGATCAGAAACAACATATTTTTAGTTGAGTAAAGTTTTACGGTTTAGTTTCTGTTTTCATTGGTTGTTTATGAAGACGAAATACAGGTAGTCCTTGACTTACGACGGAGATCCGTTCCTACACTGCGTCGTAAACCGAATTTCGACGTAAGTCGGAACATACGTAAATACTTCACTTTATATGTACAGTACTGTATTTTACCAAGCACTTAGCCTATCCTAACACAGTACCCTACATAATTATCAAAAAACACATACATTTGGGAGCCATAATGAAGGGGAAAAAAGAGTTAATTTCCTACTGGGATGCTGGTGAA